>PVLA01001792.1:133591-165889 GCA_004027455.1 Hydrochoerus hydrochaeris | reverse complement strand
CATGGAATTAATTTCTCCATTAATTTCTAGTGACAGTTTTGCAGGGTACATCAATCTGGGTTGGAGGTTATTTTCTTTCAGGGCTTGGAATACGTTGCTCCAAGCTCTTCTTGATCTGATGGTCTGTGTCGAGAAGTCTGCCATGATCTTGATGGGCTTACCTTTACAGGTAATCTATTTCTTTTCTCTGATGGCTTTTAATATTGTTTTTATATTGAATTTCTGGTATCTTGATTATTATATGTCTGGGTGTAGATCTGTTTTGGTTGTAGATGGCTGGAGTTCTGTATGCCTCACATAAGCAAATGTCATTTTCTTTTCCCATGCTTGGGAAGTTTTCCTTAATTATTTCCATGAATAGCCTTTGTAGTCTGACTGTTTGTATTCTGCTTCTTCATTCACATTTCTTATTCTTAAATTATAGATTCTCTTGTTTTCTAGCCTTTGTATTGTGACTGCCTGTTTCCTTGTTATTTTTAAGAGCTCTTTCCTTTCATGAAACCTTGCAAACTTGTCTTCAAGTTTTGATAGTCTATCCTTAGTTTCTTTTAAAGAGTTTTGCCAGCTTTCAATGGAGTTTTTAACTTCCTGGTAATCTTTTTGAATCTGCTTCATGTATTTTAGATTTTCTTTTATTCTTTATTGAATGTTTCTCTCCTTTTTTTGTGTTCCTCTCTTCTTCTGTCTGTG
Source organism: Hydrochoerus hydrochaeris (assembly GCA_004027455.1). Taxonomy (NCBI): domain Eukaryota; kingdom Metazoa; phylum Chordata; class Mammalia; order Rodentia; family Hydrochaeridae; genus Hydrochoerus; species Hydrochoerus hydrochaeris. The sequence continues at coordinate 165,199 of PVLA01001792.1, read as the reverse complement.
TCTTCTTGAGAGGTGCTTAGCATTTCTTTTATTAATCTACTTATATCTTGCTTTACCTGATTTAATATTTCAGTTTTGAGCTCATTTACATGAAGATATCTCTTAATGTCCATTGAAGCCATGTCTGGTGTTGCATGTTTGCTGCCCTCAGTCTCTTTTGTTTTCCCCTCTCCTGGATCATTGTTCTCAGGGTTTTGGGCTGGGGGCCTCTTCCTGTTTCTCTCTCGTCATGGTTTTTGTTTCTTCCATACAGGTGTATAGTGGAGGTCCAAGCTCCCTTCCCTGTTGGCCACGGTTCTTCTGAAGCACACTGGTGAGGGATTTCTGCCCTCTCCTGTTTGCTCTTGTCATTGAGGTGTAAGCAGGGGCTGCATATGCTGGCCCCTCCCCACTGGGCCAGTCAAACTTCAAGAGACTTCACCAGGTTAGTGTGTGCTAGGTGTAGGGAATTGGTTTGGGACAGCTTATTGGGTCCTGGCCAGGGGCGTGACCCAGTCCAACCAAATCCCATGAATCTGCTCTGGGGAGAGAGCAACCTACTGAAGTCACCGCCTCTCCCAATTTAGGCTCCTCCTGCCTGATTCCAACATGTTGCCCATTTGGTCGCGCCCTTCCTGTATATGGGGGAGTCTTATTCCCAGCATTGACCGTGGATTAATGAAGGTCCCTTTACTGGCTCTGCTCTCCGTTGGGCTCACCAATCCCAGACTTCAGCATGGCTGTGGCTCCTGTGAGTGGCGGTGGGAACAAGTTTAGGTGGCTCTGCCGTCCAGCGCGAATTCAGGTAGCTTGGTGGGTCAGAGTGCAAAGCGCTGTGTCTGGTAATTTTAGTCCAATTGTACATCTGAGACTGTTTGACGAGCATGTTTGATGAGCTTTTTTCATTTTAATTTCTTCCTGTGTCAAGAGGATCCATCTCCCTCTGTCTGGATCTCTCCCAGATGTTTTATTCTGGCATATGAGTTGTTTCTCCTGAGAGGCTTTGTATTTTGTTGCTCACTGATCGGCCATTTTTAGCTCCTCTCTGAGATACATTTTGAAGAATCATAGGAAATATTTCTGACATTTTAAATATAATAGCCTAAAACAAGGTTAATGGAAATAAATAGCCAGATGTAGTGGTACATACCTGAAATTCCAGCGCTCAAGAGGCTGAGGCAGGAAGATTACTTCAAGTTTTAGGCCAGCCTGGGCTACAAAGTGAGGCCAAGGCTAGCCTGAACTGCGTAGTGGAACCCTGTCTCAAAAAGTCCAAAAACAAAAAACATATATACACATTTATAAATACATAGTTCTTAGTAAGGTTTATTTCTTTAAACAGCTAATTCTAAAATAAATTTTAAGTTAGGCCAATGATTGGAATCTGAACTATATATGGAAATTTAGAGACACAATTTTAAAAATTAGGAACATTAGTATTTGTGTAAAATCAATATTTGGAAAACCAAAGTGAAAAATGATAGTTTTAGGAAAGTTAAATTTAAGTGTTTAAATTTATCTCCATTAACTGTGGAAATCAGAAATTAAAATCTGCAGAGATTCAACAGCTTTCTGAGTGTCATTATTATTAGTTACTAATAAAACACTGGTCATTTGATTCTATTGAATATTTTCTAAAACTAAAATAAAATACTATATTAGATTGGACAAGCTGATTTTTTAAAAAGTTTTTTCCCCTGTTAATTCTTTTGATATATTAATAGGTTAAGCTTTAAGAGACTAAATAGGAAGATTTAAGTAGTGTTAGAAAGACATTAATAGTACAATGTTTTAACATAGAAATCAGAAGTCCTAATGATATGAATCTTTGCTATTTAAGGAGTTGGCAGATTTTATTTCTTTCAAAAATAGACCTACTTACAAGAAACATCTGTTGTATCTGTGGACTTTGATAATGATGCCCACCATGCTCTAGTGAAAATGTTAGATTTTACTATTGGATTCATTATTCAATGAAAGATTTCACTAGGTAGTATAATCTTCAGTATTTTTTTCCAGTTCTGTGTACTTAGGGAAAAGGAATAAACTTGTTTAAAACTTGGATAAATAATGCTATATATTTGTGAATTAATTGTGATTTCCATTACTTGAGGTTCACCATGTCTTTCCCCAGACAATGACTACTTTTCCTAAGATTTCTAACCTCTGATAAACAAGATGAAATAGAACTCTGGATTCTGGTTTTACATGTTTTGCTTTTTGATAGCCAGAGAGTTAGAGAAGAAACATGCTAGCTAGTCATATCTTTTACTCATTCTACAATTAGAGAATTTCATTTTTTTATTACTAGGTGTTGAACCCAGCATCTTTGCACTGAGCTGTATCTGTTTTCCTTAGCTACATGTTATTGTTTGTTTATTTTATTTTGAGACAGGGTCTTGCTAAATCACTAAGATGTTCAGACTGGGCTCAAACTTGTGATTCTCCTGCTTTAGCTTTCCAGAGTGCTAGAACTGCAAGTATGTGCCACCATCCCTGGCTAACTAGAGATTCTTTGGTTTTTGTTTGTGGTGTGTGTGTGTGTGTGTGTGTGTGTGTGTGTGTCTTATAATTTTTGAGACAGGCTTTCGCAATGTAGTTTAGGAAGACCTTGATCTCACTATGTAGCTCAGGTTGGCCTCGAATTTGTGGGGAATGTTTCTGCCTCAGCCTCCTGAGTGCTGGGATTATAGGCATGTACCACTGTGCCCATCTTAGAGATTCTTTTAGATGGTTTTTGGCTACTTGAAAATTTGTGGAAACTGCAGTACTTAATTTCACATGAATATTTACTTGGATTAATATTGTTCTACCCATGTATTGTCTGTAATTTTATGTCACTGAATAACCTATTGGCCTGTGGGTAACAGTGACACCTATGAATAAAATGAGCACATCATTCCAGCATTATTATGCGTCGAAAAAGTAGTAAAAGTGAAGTCCAGAAACTAATCATTTCCATATATCTCCTTGTGATTTTCTTTTTTAAAAAGATCATCAACAAGCTGGCTTTTAATTACTTAAATTGTTTTGTACTTTACTCATTTGTCCAGAGTTTTACTTTAAAATTTGTAACTATAGCTGTGATTTAATGCCAGGTCATTTAACACATTTGAGTATATACTGTGTACCAAGATGAGTGTTAAAGAGATACTTTGAACAGGATATAATCCTTTTCTTCATAGAACTTAAATATCTAATGGAAGAAAATGGCATCAATTATAATAAATAAAGTATATGTTATGTGATGAATGATAAGCACTATAAAAATAATCAAACAATAATAGGCAGAATAAGGCTTTTTCATTTGTAAATAAACAGGGCAGCCAGATTTCTGTGGCTGTTTGCCAGATACAATTCAAAGAAAGCAGATGAACTAGGTAAAATTGCTTGTAGCAGTTTACATAATTTTTATTATCAGGCAAACTGAAGCCAGTTTCTTTTAACCATATCAAATTACTAAAGAATATATCATTAATATAAATTACATGAAATTCATAAATCATAGACATCAGTCTCTTGGCTTAAACTTGCCATTATACATTCAATATGTGATCTGTACTAGGAATTTTTTCCTCTTAACTATTACAAAATACAGTATTTTAAAATTTATCTTTTTTTTTTTTAAGATACCAAGAATCAAACTCATGACCTCACACTTGCCAGGCAGGTGCTTGTGCTGCTGAGCTAAATCCCCAGTCCCTAAAAAATTTATCCTTTTAATACAAGTCATAGATCCCTTTAACACAAGTCATATATAGGTTGATATAATTGTTTCATATATGGAATATATATATATTCTATATATAGGATTCTATATATATTCTATATATATAATATATTCTTTCATATAATGAATATAGAAACATAAAGCATAAGGTTAATGTGTTCCTTAAGATCATACTACATACATGATTTTCTTTTGCTTCTTTTTTTCCCCCCTGCTTGACAAGGATTTGTATTTAAAAGTTGACTGTAAGATTATGATGCAATCAGTGGTTTTAGTTAGACATTTCTCTAAAAGTCCTTCCTATAATAGAGTATGACCTTGATTTAAAATCTTAATGTGGGTAATGATGAAAATGTGATTATTAAGGTCCAGAAGGAATTTTAAAGATTAGGTCATCAAATTCCACCTTTCCTTTTCTTGGTTAGTAAATCATTTGGATACATGATAATTAAATGATAATCTAGTTTTGGTCAGTATTACGTACTTCCAAAAAAATTTCAACCATAACTGTTTTTGTAGTGCCTGTTGTATTCTATTCAGTGTGTGGGAGACTGAGGCAGGATGACTGCAGATTAAATCCCACCTGAGCAATTTAGTAAGATCTTGTCTAAAAAAAAAAGATAGCACTGTCTAACTGAAGTACTGTATAGCGAGCTGGGAAGCCAACTGTCCATATGAGATATGTTCAAGGTTGTTCTAGCGCTTCCAGTAACTCTTTGATTCAGGATGGATTAGAGTTTGAATGCCGAGAGCAGATAAACTGACAACTGAGTGTGGAATTTGAGTGATGTCCTGTGACACTTGGCTAGGCCATAAATTTGTTGAGATATTGAGATCTTTGACTATGAATAGTCTTGTGATTTGTGTGATATGCTTTGTTATGTCATTTATGTTGTGTGAAATGAACAAGGTTGGAGAGCACTGTGTTTTATTTTATACTGTGGGCTGTTTTTAGGCTTCTTGATGCCTGTTTCTGTTTGGTTGTCCCTATTTGGTAAAGTCAGTCTCAACTATGTCAAGGATACTCAGTGGAACCAAGATAGATTAAAGGAAGTTTTGTGCTCCCTTGATGATGATGATAATTGAGAATACCTCATCATCAAGTGTAGTAGGTATTAAAAGTCATTTGGTCCAACTATCTTCCTTTCCTATAGATTCTATTTCCAGTGCTAAAATCTTAAAGGTTCTTCATTTTAGTAAAAAATGTGCTTGATTCCTTTTTACAAATTCCATTTCCTTTCAAAGCTTTGCTTATCCAGTGTGTTTGGCATATATCTGGAAGAGAAATACTGTGTGGACTAGAATGATGAACTAAAATTAGTAAAATAAACTTTTATAGGGAAATGTAAAATGCTTTATTGTAATTATGTTTCTGAAACTATGATGTAATTACCTGAAATTCATGTGAAAAAGACCTAGATGTTTTATTTATAAAGAGCTATTAGGTTTTTGAAAAGCTGTGTAGGCTTTGTCTATGGAATGACCAGGATGGTGACAGTAGGAGTAGATATGGACTATTTAATTGACAGGGTTTGGTTGGATGGCTACATGGGTGTGGAATGCACTGAAGGACCAAAAGTTATCTCATACATTGAAATTGATATGACTGAAAGAGTAGCAATACCTTAATAGAGTACTGAGAAGGTAGAAATAATTTCAGCACTGTCCAGTTTGGCTCTTTGAATGAATTTAAGGTGATTTAGATCATAGACTCAACAACTAGGCTTCTTGACTTTTACTTCTGACTTTTCTCAGCAGCTTTGTAGCCTTGGATAGATTATTTAAGGCTGTGTGCCTCTTTTAATTAGTCTAAAAGAAATAAAATGGTATCTAGAGCCGGGGATATAGGTCAGTGGCACAGTGCCTGCCTGGCAAGTGCAGTTTTAAGTTCAGTTCTTAGTACCAAGAAAAAAAAAAAAAAGCAAAGCAAAGAAAAAAAGACGGTATCTAATGTGTAAGGGTCTAGATTTAATTCCCAGAACTACCAAAAGAAAACTATCTCATAATGTTAATAGGATCATTGTGAATAGTAAATTAATACACATAAAACACAATTATTCCTAATATATAGTAGCATTATTAATGTTAGTTGTTATTACTATTATTGCCATTATTGAGGCATGCTTTTCAAAATAGTGCTGTGATTTCCATATAAAATCTAATGATACTAAAGTTTTTTTTGGTTTGTCCCCTTTCCCCCTAGCCAGGTATGATAGCATTCTCTGGGAGGCTGAGGGAGGAGGAACACTACAAGTTCAAGTTTTTGAGCCCAACCTGCGCAACTTGATAACCTAAGAAGAGACCATTGTTTCAGACTAAAAAAGTAGCTTAGAAAGAATGAATGTCTTGGGTTAAATCCCCAGCAATATACCTTATCCCCCTGACTTTACCTGACTTTTCAAATGTGTAGAAAAGGTAGAAGAGGTCTCTGAAAATGTTTTATTACTGTGATTAAAATTCTTTTTTGATTAATTGTAAAATGGCATATTAAAAATGTTTATTTCCCACTGCTGTCACTCTCATTTAGATACTACATCATAGTTTAAGTGCTAAGCTCTTATTTTTCCCCTAATAATCTTCAGTTCATAATATTAGCTTTGCTCTTTAAAGTACTTATCTGGTCCTTTGGACTATCCTACATGTTTTATGATCATTGCCACCCTCATACATTTCCTTATGTTGTCTTGAAATATATAGCAAACAGTTTGCTTTCTCAGAGTCTAAAGACTCATCTGGAAAAGCATCCCTTCTTTGATTTTTCTTTTTCTTTTCTTTTAAAGATAATAAAATTCAACAAAACAAAACAGAATAAATCCAATCAAAACAAAGCAGTGAAATTGGTACAGAACTTCAAAGCAATAGGAAAATGGCAATGGCTACCATCATATATCTTGTAATCTTAGCAATAGTTATCCATTGCATCAAATACAACAAAATCAAACCAAAGAAAAATAGAATAAAACCAATCTGATAGGTTTTCAGCTCAATGAAAGAGAAAAATATGAAGTAAAAATAGCATTTATTCCAAGGACGTGGAGAGGAGTCTAACCATAGACAGTCTAGCCACCTCTGACTAGGATGTGGGGTATGGGATATATATATATAACCTCTGACCGGGGTGGCATTTAGGGCGGGCATTGGTGATGTGCAAGGGGCGATTGGGACCTTTTTTGGGCCACTGGGAAAGGAAAAAGGAAGTTGTCATAGGGAAAGAAAGACGAGGCCTCAAGGTAAACATCCTTGATCCCACCTCCACCACCATAATATTGTATAACTTATTTTAGGGCAAAATCCTTTCGCAATCAAAACAGAATATTAAATAAAGCAAAAACAATTAATTGGAACAAAATAAAACAGAACAATGTTGGATTTCAGAAACAAGATAGAAGGAAATCTCTCGTATTTGCTATATTGCATAATGTTATCCTTTCTAGAGATGCTTGGACTGTCAGCCCCAGGCCTACAAAGTCAACCAAACAATACAAGCATTCAGTTGCTTTTTGTACTTCAGTTGCTGTTAACTCAGCCTGTCCTCCAAACCAGCTGGTTGTTTATGGTGGGGGAAGGAGAGTAGGCTCACAGGAGGTGCTATCTGACTTTTTTCTTCCTGGGCTTCTGCATGGCTTGTGTGGCTTACCAGAAAAACTGGCTAGTTGGCTTGTTGGTTGGCTCCTCCTAATCCCAGCATGGCCAATTCTTGGGAGGTGCTATCTGACTTTTCTTTTCCTGACTTGCCCCTTCTTTGATTTTTCTCTACTTATCCCCATTTAAATAAGCTGTACATACTCATTTCTGTCATTGATTGTGTGTGTGTGTGTATATGCCAAATATATTGATTGTGTGTGTATGTATATTGATTGTGTGTGTGTGTCATTGATTGTGTGTGTGTGTGTGTATGTATGTGTGTATATATATATATATATATATATATATATATGCCAAATAAGGATGATAGAATTTGGCACGATTGGAGTCCAAGGGTGGTGATGTCACTGTTATTTTGGTTCTGATACTTTACCTACCAAACTTGTAATGGTGATGAAAAGAGGGAGGAAGAGAAATAGGAAGGAAAAAAAGAATTTAAAAGTATCTCTAAAATAATGTGTTTCTCAACTGATACTTTTTTTTTTATTTGAAGAGAAAGCAGTGCCATTTTAGTTACTGTTCTAACCAGTTGCAAGGAAGAGCCTTACATGGTTTTAAACCCAGTTTTATTTCAAAGATGCAACAGAGAAATTGCATTGAATCTGTTGATCATTTTGGGTAGTGTGGTTATTTCGACAATATTCATTTAGTCCATCAGCAAAAGAAATCTTCCATTATTTGAATTTCTTTTACCAATGTTTTATAATTTTCCAATGATAAGATCTTTTATCTACTTGATTGAGTTTATTCCTAAATATTGTATTATTCTTGGTACTGTCGCATATGGAATCAGACCCTTCATTTATTTTTGGATAGTTAGAACACAGATGACTTTTATATGGTCCTTTTATTATTATTATTTTTTACACTACAGAGACAATACAATTTATTTCATTTATAAGTATAGTCTCAAGTTGTTTCCACTTAGCTATAAAAGCCTCAAGATCATCCTTATATCCTGCAATTTTATTGAATGTGTGTAACATAGTTCCAACAGATTTTTGGTGGAGCTTTTACTGTTTGCTGTTACATAAAATCGTGTCATCTACAAACTGACAATTTTACTTTTTCTTTCCAATTTACATGCCTTTTATATCTTTTTCTTGACTGATTCTTCTGGCTAGGACTTTCAGTCTTTGAATAAGAAGTAGTGAGTGTGGACTTACTTGTGGTGACTTGTTCGTTTCAGCTTTCATCATTGACTATTGTGCTAGTGATGGGCTTGACAGACATGGTTTTATTATATTGAAGTACATTCCTTTATTTTATTGAAGTGCATTCCTTCTATACCTAGTTTGTTTAAAGATTTTTATCATTAAAGGATATCAGATTTTGTCAAGTGAGTTTTGTGTATCCATTGAAATGGTCATATATATTTATCCTGCATCTGTTAACATGATATATCAGATTGATTGATTTATATCTGTTGAGTCATTGTAGCACTCCTACAATGAATCCCATAGGAATGTTGTATGATCTTTTTAATGTGAATTGTTTGCTAGGATTTTGTCAGATATTTTGTATCTACATACAACAGAAATACTGTTTTTATCTGGTATTGCTATGGGAGTAATGCTGACCTTATAAAATGAGTTTGAAACATTTTCCTCCTCTTAAACTTCTTTGGAAGTATTTGAAAATGATTGGTATTAAAATGTTGGTAGATGCCCTAGGAGGTTTGGTTTAGTGGAAGGACATTTGCTTAGCTTGTGTGAGGACTGGATTCAACACCCAGTGTATCACCAAAGGAAGAAAAAAATATTTCTAGAATTTACCAGTGAAGCCATCTGGTCCTAGGTTTTTCTTTGCTTGGAAATTTTTTGTTACTGATACAGTCTTCTTGCTTGCCATTTAGCTGCTTAGGTCTTCTATTTCTTCATGATTTAATTCCTATGTTTTTAGGAATTTGTGCATGTCTTTCAGGTTACTCAGTTTGTTTACATATAGTTGTTTATAGTGGTCTCATGATTCTTTTGTATTTCTAAGGTATCAATTGTAACGTCTGCTCTTTTTATTTCAGATTTTAAATCTCCTGGTTTTTTTGTTTAGCTGATGACTTGCTTATTTTGTTAACTTTTTTGAAACAATACTTTAATTTCATTGGATTTTTTTGTTCCATTAACCTGTATTTCATTTATTTCTGCTCTAACATTTATTTACTACCTTCTGCTGGCTTTGGGCTTTTTTCCCCCCTCTCATTCTTTGAGGGATAAAGTCATTTATTTTGGTATTGTTTTTTTTTTCTTAATGTAGGCATTTATTACTATAAACTTATTTCTTACACTTGATTTTGCTATGTCCTAAGTGTAGGTATGTTGTGTTTTCATTTTCATTTGAATCAATTTGGTAATATCATGTTTCCTTTTCAAGAATTTTGTCCACTTTCTTCAAAGTCTTGCTTTACAGTGCTAATTATCTAATAAAAGATTTAGAGGGTTCTCTGGTATTGATTCTTTTTTTTCCAAGTTTATTGATATAATTTAGATATACATACTGATCATATTCGTTATGGGTGATCTGTACCTGTATATGATATATCTTGATTCCTTTTGTTTTTTTTGCAAGTTCCTCCCCTCCCTTCAACTCCTCTTCTTCTCCTTATTTATAAAGCTTCATTCCCATTTTATCTTACTTTTTTTCCCTTCCTTTCTTCCATTCCCCTCCCTAGTTCTTTTCTTTTGAATAATTTCTTCTTATCTCACAATATCTGTTGTACATTTTCATATTTATTTACTCTTTCAGTTTCTCACACCAGGGAGACAATGTGATATTTCACTTAAGAGTATGGAATCAAGGTGCATCCATTTACCTAGAAATGTCTCAAGTTTATCCTGCTTAGTGGCTGAGTATTATTCCATTGCATAAAAAAATCTCTTTTATCCATTTCTTGGGCATTTGATTATTTCCAAGATTTAGCTATTGTAAACTGTACTGCTATAAACACAGGTGTGCATATATTGATGTGATATGTTTGTAATTCTTCCAGGAAGATACCCAGATGGGAATAGCTGAGTCAAATGGAATTTTTTTTTTTTGAGGTTCCTAGTTTTTTGAGGAATCTCCACACTGATTTTCACAATGATTGTACCAGTCTGCAGGCCTACCAACAGCAGAGAAGGCTTTCTTCCACAGTCTCACCAGCATTTGTTATTGGTTGATTTCTTGATGATGATCCTTCTTTCTGGAGTGAGGTGGAGTCTCAGTGATATTTGAATTTGCATCTCTTGAATGACCAGTGATGTTGAACATTTTTTCATATGTTTATTTGCCATTTGTATTTCTGCATTTGAGAAGTGTGTGTTCATCTCAGATGCCCATTTTTGGATTGGATCTTTAAATTTGAGGGGTCTGATATTTTTAATTCTTTATATGTTTTAGGTATTAGTCCTTTGTCTGAAGGACAACTGGCTAAAATTTTTTCCTACTCTGTGGGTCTTTTTACTCTATTGGTGATTTCTTTTGCTGTGCAAGCTTTTTCAATAGGATGAGATCTCAGTTGATTCTTTGTAGTATTTCCTCTGCAATTGGGATTTTGTTCATAAAGTCTTTGCCTATACCAGTGTCTTCAAGAGTTTTGTGTATTCTCTCTTCCAGCAGATTTAAAGTTTCTGTTTTAATCTGTAGATCTTTGATCCATTTTGACTTTAGTTTAGTGCATGGTGAGAGACACTGGTCAAGTTTTAGTCCTTGGCATGTGGAAAACCAGTTTTTCTAGAGGCTATCTTTCTTCCAGTAAACATGTTTGGCTCCTTTGTCAAAGATAAGATGATGGAGTGAGTTTGGAGTTGTTTCTGCATCTTCTAATCTGTTGCAGTGATCTGGTATTTTTTTTTTTCACCAGTACCATGCCGGTTTTACCACAGTAGCTTTGTAGTGTAATTTCAAGTCAGGGATTGTGATGTCCCCTGCCTTGCCATTGTTGCCCAGAATTGTTTTTGCTATTCTAGGTCTCTTCTAATTTCAAATGAATTTTAGAAATGTTTTCTCTATTTCTGTCAGGTATACTAATAGCATTTTGATTGAGACTGGATTAAGTCTATGTTCCAGTTTTGTGGGTATGGCCATTCTCACTACATTGGTTCTTCCTATCCAAGAGTCAGGGATATCTTTCCATTTTCTGATATCTTCTTCAATCTCCTTTTTTAAAGACTATTATAATTTTCAATGTGTAGATCTTTTACTTCCTTTGTTAGATTGATTTCTAAGAATTTCATTCCTTTGGATACTATTGTGAGAAGTGTAGCTTCCCCTAATTTATCTCTCAGTGAGTTTGTAGATTGCATACAGGAATACTATTGATTTTTGAGCATTTATTCTTTATCCAGCTACTTTATCAGATTTGGTTATTAAATCTAGAAGTTTTCTGGTAGACTTTTTGGGGTCTTCTGTGTAGAGTATCATGTGATCTGCAGATAATGATAATTTAACTTCTTTTTTTCCCTGTCCTTGTTCCTTTTATTTATTTTTCTTGTCTGATTGCTTTAACTATATTGAATAAGAGTGGTGATTGAATAAGAGTGGTGATAGTGAACATCCTGGTCTTGTTCTGGATTTTAGAGTGACCTGATTTCAGGTTTTGAGCATTTAGTATGGATGTTGACTATTGGTTTATCATAAATGGCTTTTATCAGATTGAGATAAAAAACATCTATTCCAATTTTCTATAAGGTTTTTAACATGAGTGGGTATTGAACTTTGTCAAATGCTTTTTTCTGTGTTTACTGAGATGAGCATGTGTTTTTTTGTCCTTGGACTTGTTGATATGGTATATTGATTTACATATGTTGAGCCATCCCTACATACCTGGGATGAATCTACTTGGGCATGGTGTATAATCTTTTTCATGATTTGCTGGATTCTGTTTGCCAGTATCTTTTTGAGAATGTTTAAGTCTATGTTCATTAGGGAGTTGGTCCTGTAGTTTTCTTTTTTGGTAGATTCTTCTCTGGTTTTGATATCAAGGGTAATACTTGCTTCCAAGAATGATTTTGGGAGTATTGCTTCTTTTTACATTTCGTTAAACAATTTCAACATTAGTAGATTAGATCCTTTCTAAATTTTTTGTAGAATTCTGCAGTGAATCCATGAGGACCTGGGCTTTTCTTTGTTGGTAAGTTTTTAATTACATTTTTAACTACATTGAATGATACTGGGTTATTTTGAATTTTTATATCTTCTTGATTCTGGATGTCCACTTTTTCTTACTGTGCTTGTCTCTATGGAGCTCTCACGGTTGCTAATGTACCCTCTGGTGAGAAAAGCCCAGGGTTGCTTCCAGACCTTTGTACCGTTTGCTTCTTCTGAACTTTGTGCAGCTTCCTCTTTTCCACATCACTGACTCTTCTTACACTCTGGTCATTGGCGGGGGAAAGTGTCCTTGTCTCGCTGCAGGCCTACGTTGCTTGCCTACTTATGCCACTGGGCCAAGGCTGCTCTACTACTAGTGTAAAGGGAATTTTAAAACTTATAGCCAGACACTATATTAACAGCAGGAAAGGCAGGCCCATCCCACTTAGACTCAGCTAGCCTTGAGATTCCAAGGCCAGCTCCAACTTGTAAAATAAGTGTAACTCAGCTAGAAAGTGCATCTTGTTGTGCTAACTTGCTTCAAAGACAGACTGGCTCAATTAAAGACAATGATTTTTCTGGCTCTGAAAAAGACTTCAAGAAACTCCCAACTAAACTTGCCCAAAATAAATCTGCCTAACAATATGACCCAGCCTATGTAACCAATGTCTGCTGTCAACCTTTTGTGCTTCCTGCATAACGCATATATAAGCGTTTGTTTAACCCCAAGATGAGACTGGTGATTTAGAACTCAGTTTCCCCCAGCCTGCTACCATAATAAAGATTTGCCTTCCAATTCTTCAGTGCCTGTGTGTCTTCCATCCAATTCATTCCTGCAGGGTTTCACTATGTATCCCAGGCTAGCCATTGATCTCACAGTGATCCTCTTGCCTCAACTTCCTGAGTGCTGGGATTACAGGCATGTGCCACAATGCCTGACTCTTACTTGTAACTATTATATAATGTAGAAACAACAATAGAAATGAAAAACTAAAGTTATGAAGATATTTTAAAAGTTACAAGATATTTTAGAATAAGAAGGAGTTGAAAATATTAGAAGTATTATAGCAAGCCAGTTTAGGCTTGTCACAATCTGGAGGAGTTTATATTTTTAATCCCAGGGAAAAGTTATTGGAATTCTAGTAAGTATATTGTAATCTACCACTTCCAGTGCAACCCATGGTGAGAATAAAGACAGATAGATATATCTATAGTTGTGGGGAGCCAAAGGGGTTCTATCTTGGTTACTTTTCTCTCATTGCTTAGACAAAACACCTGACACCTAAAATGAAGGAAGGAAAGGCTTATTTAGCTTACAGTTTTTGGAGGTTTCAATCCGTACTCATCTGGCTCCAAGGCAGGGTGGCATGGCTGAGGGTCAACTGTTCATGGCAGCTGTGGCAGATTCCAGAAGGGACCAGAGCAAAAGGGCAAAAGGGAAAAGCACGCCTCCTTCCCTTCTTCATATTGTATGCCACCTACTTGTCTCTGGGCAGGTGCAGAACCCACACTGCCAATCACAGTGTTAGACAATGAACCAATCACAAATGGTAGATTTAGCCACCTGCATAACTGCACAAGGCTTTGGAGGTACATCCAAACACAAACTATAATAGATCCTAAATCCAGTCAAAACAGTGGCTAACCGGAACAAAGGCCATGACCCAAGGCTGAACCCAGGTTTTATTGATTTGTGAGGAATGGAGTGACTTGGGGTTGAGTCACTGTGAGAATGGTGAGAAGTATGTGAATGTTGTGAGCTGGGCTAGGTAAGAGGCACAATAGCACTTCTACAATACATAGAAGAGGTATATAGAAAGAGTACCAGATTCCAGTAACAGGTAGCCTCTAAGTTTGGAGGAATCTGTATAATACAATTTGAGGAAGTATTCTGTGATTTTGGTCAGTTGCCTCAGCTTTGATGTCTGACCTTCCTGCCTAGGATGTCAGGGACTTTTCCTTGAGGCTTAGTCCTAGCTAACAGCATGGAGTCTCCCAGCCTAGTTCATGCTTAGTAGGAAGCTATAGGCAGGGCATCACTGTCCTTTTGCAGTGCTTCCAAAACTATACACATCAGCTCCTCAACCAGACCTGTTTGCATTGCTTAAAGCCAGTTGAGGGGCTACAGTATTAGCCTAGCTTGCTCTGTACAGGTCAATACATGGAATTAGGGCAAGGTTTAGCTGAAATGGAGAGCTGTTTTTCAAGGAGAGTTGTCTGTCCCAGTGGTCCTCCACAAAGTTTGAAAGTTTGTTATATAATCACATCTATTTATCTGAGCCAACTATATTATAGTTATGTTATATAAGTATATAATTATATACATTTATAATATATAACTATGGATATGTATATGAAACTTTAACATTGGCACATATGGAGTTGCTAGTCTATAAATGTAAATACTATATTTTGGCATCATCCTAAAGTCCTCCTTGTAAAAAACAAAAGTATGGAAACTATTTGAATGTTCTGTTACAGTTTTCCTTGAAAACAAGAACACTTATACTTTCACAGTCTCAAACCTCTTTTATTTTACCTTCTTTTAAGATATCATAGCAGAATAGCACTGTTGTTACAAAATTTAATGTCTCTAGAAATGACTTATACATTTTTTCTTACATTTAAAATTCTATTCTGAGGGAAAATAAAGTATATATTAAGTATGCCAGTGTATAAAATAATTCCCTTCCAAGTAATAATGAAACGAGTACTGAGTTATAAGGTATTGGCAGAGACTGTTTGCCTAGAATGTGTTTTCCATGTGAATAGTATTGTAGCTTACTGCAAAGGATGTATCTATTCATTACAGTTAAAATATAAGCCTGTATCAGGCATGGTGGCACATGCCTATAATCCCAGCACTTGGGAGGCTGAGATAGAGGAGGATCACTATGAGTTCAAAGCAAGTCTGGGTTACATAGTGAGTTTAAGGGCAGCCTGAATTACATAGCAAGACCCTGTCTCAAGAAAACAAAAACAGAGGAGACTAAATAAAGAATATTCTAGTTTCAATAATGAAATAGGTTTTCAGAATTTTGTGATTTTAATGGAGTCAGAATTTTTAACTTAGATTTATTTCTGGATTTAGTTCATAATAAGCTATATTGTAGGGGAAAGTAAAGTGAAAAGACATCAGTCCTCACTGGTACCGTAACCAAGCCTTGAGCAATTTCAGTTTCTGATTGGATTAGTGATCAGTTATTTCTAGAGCTCTGTTAGAGTAACTGCCCTCTGAAAGAAAACATACACTTTGTATACAAAGATAACATCTGGAGATTCAAATTATGTCTACTTTTTTTTTAAGGAACATACAGAGTTCAGCATTTGATCAAAAATAATGAGACATTCAATGAGATGAGAAAATATGATTGGAAAAAAACAAAAATAATATAAATACTTACATAGAATTCAGCAAATGGCACTGTAATATATGGGTTTGCTTAATCAGCTTAAAGTATTTAGTATTTTGGCAGAAAATTAGAAACTTACTTGTTTCTTTATTACTGTTCTTTTTGTGTGTGTGTGTTACTGGAAATGAAACCCAGGGCCTTCCCCTGGGCTAGCCCAAAATGCTTAAGAAAAAAAATTTTTTTTTAAATTTTTGAGACAGGGTCTCACTAAGTTGCTAATTACTCAAACTTGGCTTCAACATGTGATACTCCTGCCTCAGTCTTCGGAGCAATCAGGATTACAGATTTGTACCATCACATTGAGCCAAAAATTGAAAATTTATAATTTACAAAATAAACTAAATTAAATTCAAGAACTGAAAAAAATTAGGGTAACTGAAATGAGTAATTTAGCAGATTGGTTTAGAAACATATTAGGTATTGTTGAAGAAAGAATTAATGATCTGAAAGTAGGGAGAAAATATCCAAATTATTTCATGGAAAGGAAAAAAGGGAAAGAAACATGGAGTAGATAAAACAAAACTGTGTGTAAAAGATCCTGAGGAATCTCCAGACAGAACTAATGAGTTCTGCAAGACACAAGATAAATGTGAGAAAATGAATTGTTTTGTATATATTAACACTAAACTATTAGAATTCAAGTTCAGTAGGTATTCAAAGGACATAAAATATGCAAAAACAACTTGGAAAGAACAAAATTGGAACTTACTAATTTATTTGAAAAATCATTATAAAACTACTTTTAAAAATTATTAGCATTACACATAGTTCTCACAAATAGAATTCCCAGGTCAGTTTTTACTAAATGTTAAAGTAAATCAATGACCGAATTTCAGTGTGCTATAAAAATAATGAACTGAACTCAGTGCCATGTGTGGGCCACTGGGGGGACAGCCAGACCCCATCCTTTTCCCATGAGTCAGTGCCATTCGTGGACTGCAGGGAAAAAGAACAAGAACTCACCAAGAAGCAAGTCCTCCCTATAAATCAGCGTAATGTTTAGCCTGCTGGGGGGACAGCCAGCCCCCAGCCCCTTCTGGGTTGTGAGCTGAGTAACAAGAAGAGCCAGCACCCTAACCCCACCCCTCGTAAACAGCCAGCTGATATGGAGAAATACAGGCTGCAATGATAGCTATCGAGGAAATGCAATTTGATGCTTGTGTTTTGGTGTTTCACGGACCCTGCAGTTCTAGAGCCAGTGGTCTGATCATCTATATTCAGAGGATGGTGAATCCTCTGTGGCATTTAGGGGGGATCTCCTTGTGAGGGTGGTAGCCATTCCCTGCTGTCTTGTTTTGAAGCCCTGTATCATTTTCATTGTTTTGTTGGGTTGGGGTTTGTTCTGTTTTGTTTGGTTTGGTTTTGTTATATCTGATGACAAGAGCAGCTGTTTCAAACAAAGCAAGATATATTATGGTAGCCATTTTGGATTTACTGTTGTCTTGTTTTGAAGTCCTTTACTGTATTCATTGTTTTGTTTTTATTGTTTATATTCTGTTCTGTTCAATTTTTACTATTTCTGAAGGTATCTGCAGCTATTTTGAGGACAGCAAGAGGCATCTTGATAACCTTTGTTGATTTTGTATTGTTTTGGAGTCTTGTGTCACTTAGACTGGTTTGTTTTGATCGACTTTGCTCTGCTTTATTTTCCTTGGTTTTATTCTCTTTAAAATAAAAATGAAAAATGAACTGCAAAACAAACTAAAATATAGTTTATTGACTACTCTCTATAAAATTGTTTAGTAAAGATGACATGTAATACTGTAACAATGAGAGTTAGTTGAAAATGAAATTAAAAGGGATATAATAAAAGTCACACATAGTGACAATAGATGGATCTAAATATAAAAAGGAGGAGGGGCCCCGGAACACTGCCGCTGGCCCACCCCTTGGCCTGGACCGCCTGTGATGAACCGGAATGCCACCTTGGGTCCACCGCTAGGCCTGGAATGTCTGTGATGATTCAGAATGCTGCCGCAGGCTGCCCCTTGGGAAACCCCCCATCTCCTTGACCTAATACTGCAGTTGATCTTTGGCTCCAACCCCTTCTCCCAGAACTTTAAACTACAGAAGATTACTGTGCTGGCTCGATGGGAGTCTCAAGAACCCCTCACCCAAACAGAAGAGCTCAGCAGGCTCCAATCAGTGTGGTGAGTTTGCCCCTAAAATAGAGGTCTGCAGTGGGTAAACAGGAGCAGAAGTGAAAATCCCTCCAATTGTAAGACCTTGGCGAACCTGGCAAGAGAGTGGGTAATCCCCTTCTCCACACAGAGAACATCAGACAGGATGAGGAGTACGCCAATAACGCCCCCCTAACTTAGAGAAAATTAAAAGAGCGTATGAGACCCCCCGTGACACATCAGGGCCTCAGCTGACACAAACACTATAGCCAGGGAGATCTGGTGACCTGCACCAACCTGAAGATACAGCAACAGCAGGAACTAAGAGTTGACCTATATCAATACTTCTAGGCTAGTTACCCCAGGAAGAGTATAGGACTCACCCAATAGGCCCTGCAGGAGGAATTAGGTGACTATCTCTCCTCTTCATTGTGGCACCCAGTAATTGGACAAACATCAACCACACAGTAGGACCCTAAGATTCAAACTACAGACAGTTAAGACTATTGGAATTGAAAGACTAAATATTTGCCCAAAAGGTGAAAATGACAAAATGAAAAGGCGAAATACAATCTCAAACATCTAGTCCATCAGGAGCAAGTACAGGTGACATTGAAATAGAGGATTTTAAAGGTCATACCCCAGAAATCTCTGAAAAGATAGCAAATGAAATAAAGAAACAAATTCATGAGGCTATAGAGGAAATCAAATTAGAAATAGTTTCCTATGTAAAGACAGAAATATCAACCTTAGTAAAGGAGTTACTCAGCATAGCCAGAGAAGAAATAGATAATTAATATAGGAACATGGGAAATTGATTGAAACCTTGAATGAACAATGTAGAAAACAAGCAGAATCTATGAAACAAATTCAAAGAGATACCCAAGAAACAAAAAATTCTATTGAAAGCTGGCAAAACTGTTTAAATGAAGCTGAGGATAGAATTTTGGACCTTGAGGACAGATTCACAGTTAGCAATCAGGAAAAAGTACAACTTTTAAAAATAACAAAGAAGCATGAAATGACAATACAGCAGCTTCAGCACAATGCCAAGAGAAACAAGACTAATAGGCATCAATGAAGATGCAGGAGTGAATGTAAATGACATAGGTAAACTATTCACAGAAGTAATAGAAGAAAATTTCCCAAACATGGGGAAAACATCTGATACACAGATAAGTGAAACATATAGGATGCTAAACAATCACAACCAACATAAACCTACACCCAGACTTAAAATAATTAGAATCCCAGATATACAATATAAAAACAGAATACTAAAAGTTGTTAGAGAAAAGACACAACTCACCTATCAAGGAAAGCTTATCAGATTTATAGCAGACTTTTCAGCCCAAACCCTCAAGTTAAGATGAACTTGGAGTGCAGTATTCCAAGCCCTGAAAGAAAATAACTTTCAACCCAGACTGATGTACCTAGCAAAACTGCATTTCAGATTTAATAGAGAAACAAGACACTTCCATGACAAAGAACAACTGAAGAAATTCATGACCACCAAACCTAGAAAGAGTATTGAAAGACATACTACATAGAGACAAAAATGACCACAATCTCCAGAACAACAACAGAAAAACACCACCAGGCAGGGCAAGCAATTAAACAAGGGGGAAAAGCAGAAAACAAACAACAGGAACATAACATGACAAAGTTGAGCTATTACATATCAGTTTTATCCATAAACATAAATGGCTGCAGTTCACCTATCAAGAGAAATAGGTTGACAGAATGGATCAAGAAGCAGGATCCCACAATGTGCTGTATACAAGAAACACATATGCCTCAAAAGGAAACTCATAGATTAAAAGTCAAAGGATGGAAATCAATATTCCATGCACCAGAAACCCAGAAAAAAGCAGGGGTAGCTATTCTGTTTGCAGACAATGTGAACTTCAAACCTAAATGATTAGAAGAGATAAAGAAGGTCACTACATAACTTGTTGGCGGAAAACTTCAAGAAGAAGAACTAACAATTATAATATATGCACCAAAGACAGAAGCACCCAACTATATAAGAGAAATACTAATGGACATGAAAAATTATGGAAATGTTGCCTTCACAATAGCATCTAAAAAAATGGAATACCTGTGAATCAACCTGACCAAGAATGTAAAAGACCTACATGCTGAAAATTATACTACTCTTAAAAAAGGAGATTGAAGAGGGTATTAGAAAATGGAAGCATATTCCTTGCTCTTAGTTAGGAAGAGCCAACACTGTGAAAATGGCCATACTCCCAAAACTGTTATACAAATTTAATGCAATCCCAATCAAAATACCATTAACATACCTTACAGATTTAGAGAAAACACTCCTAAAATTCATTTGGAAACAGAAGAGACCTAGAATAGCAAAGGCAATTCTGGGCAACAAAGGCAAAGTAGGAGGCATCTCAATTCCTGCCTTGAATTTATACTACAAAGCCACAGTGATAAAATCGGCATGGTACTGGCAAAGAAATAGACCTGAGGATTGATGGAACAAATTAGAAGGTACAAACACAACTACAAAGCCTCCCAGCCACCTTATATTTGACAAAGGGGCTAAATATGTTCACTGGAAAAAGGATAGCCTCTTTAATAAATGGTGTTGGAAAAATTGGCTCTCCACATTCTGAAGACTGAAACTAGTCCCATGCCTATCTCCTTGCACTAAACTAAAATCAAAATGGATCAAAGATATAAATATTAAAACAGAAACACTAAATCTATTAGAAGAGAAGATAGGTAGAACACTTGGAGACTAAGCGTAGGCAGAGAATTCATAAACAAAATGCAAACCACATGGGAAATACGTTAGAGAATCAACAACTGGGATCACATCTTATTAAAAAGTTTTTATATTTCAAAAGAAATTACCAACAAAATGAAAAAAACACCCACAGAATGACAAAGAGTTTTAGCCAACAATCCCTCAGACAAAGGACTTATATCCAGAGTATATAAAGAATTCAAAAGCATCAAGCCTCCCAAATTCAAAGACTCTTTTCAGAAATGGGCATGTGAGATGAACACACATTTTCTCAGATGAAGATACACAAATGGCAAATAATTACATGAAGAAATGTTCACCATCACTGGTCATTTGAGAAATGCAAATTGAAACAACACTGAGATTTCATCTCACTCCAGAAAGAATGGCTGCCATCAAGAAAACTACTGCTAATAAATGTTGGTGAGGCTGTGGGGAAAAAGGAATGCTTCTTCACTGCTGGTGGGAGTATAGACTGATGCAGCCACTATGGAAATCAATATGGAGATTCCTCAACAAAGTAGGATTAGAGGTTCTATTCAACCCAGCTATTCCCCTCCTGGATATTTTCCCAAAAATTTGAAAAGATAATGATACAGTGATATAGGTGCACCCATGTTTGTAGCAGCACAATTTGTAATAGCTAAATCTTGGAAGTAACCACAATGCCCATCAAATGCAGAGTGGATGAAAAAGATGTGGTACTTTTATATAGTGGAATATTACTCAGCTATAAAAAGGTTGATCCTGAGGCCTTTATAGGTAAATAGAGGCAACTTGAGACTATCCTCATAAATGAAAGAAGTCTCACATTTGTAAATATCGCATTGACTCTGTAGTGTAAAAAAAATTATAAAAACTGGAAGGATAATAAGATCCAAAATACATAACAGATATTCTAAAAATGAAAAGGAAGGAATGTGCTCTAAAGGATATAACTGTATGAACATTCAAGTGTGTAAGATAGATGACCATATTGCTAAGTTTCCATTAGATCATTGGATAGAATGGTTTGTACTGTCAGTGTTTGAGTGTCCACTTTTTATGCTATGATTTTGTAACTTGAACAACTATTTCTAAGAGGACAGCATGTAACTTACCAACCTAGTAATTTCTTAATATCTTTGAAATTCTGTATTACTCTACTCTTTTCTGTTTTGTCTTGTTTTTTTTTTTCTTATTTTCTTTAAATAAATAAATAAAAGGAGGAGGAATTAAAATTATCTTTAAAAATAGAAATTTCTTCTGTGATATACAGAGCTGTGTAGTCCATAATTTAACATTTAATGCAGTTAAATTATGATAAAACAATAGAATGAATAGCATCAAATAATCACATTTCTTTTAAACAATCTTAATATTTCTCTTCATGGTAATTGATATACATTTATGCTTTAAGTTAAAATTAAAATGTCTGAGGTGGAGAGAGATCCAAGATGGCTGATTGAGATGTAGCACTATAGAGAGCCTCTCTGAGAAAAACAACTCAAATGCTGGAATCTGGCACCATGGAGAGGACTGGGCGAAAAGAGAAGAATTCTCACGACCCAGGAAGAAACTGAGGAAAAAGAAAAAAAATCTAAAAAAATAAAAAGAAGAAGAAGCGTGGATGGAAGGCTGGAGCTGGGCATGCTCCGGTAGCTGTGCTGGGCACATCTTGGAGTCGCGTAATTCACTATCTAGCTGGGGTCAAGGCCCTGCTGAGATTGGGGGTTGCTGAGCTTGAGACCCTTGGTGGGAGGAGGCACTGCAACAGGGAGTGGAGATAGCAAGTGGAGCTGCATGGACTTTGGTGAGTACTGGGAACTAGAGTCCCCAGAACGAGATCACTGGCAGGATGACATATTGAATTTGGGCAAGTCAGGCTTGAATCAATGGCTGAGGTGGCTTCAGTCGGCAGCATCTGGCCCAAAGTAGATTGGTGGGATCTGCTTGAGCTGGGCCTTGCCCCTGATTGTGACCCAATAGCCAGAGACAAGGCTGTCCTGAACCTATGACATCCACAGGGCACAGTCTAATGTGCTGAAGTCACTCACTGGTTGAGAGGGGAGGGGCCTGCCCATACTGCTGCCCCTGCGTGCACCTCACAGACCAACAACAGACAGGGGAGGGCAGCACTGTCCTAACCAGTAAGCTGCAGAGGGACTTAAGGCAGTAGGTAAAGATCTGGACACCTCCACCGTTCACCTGAGGGAAACCAGAAGCATGACAAGACAGAGACACAACAAAAGGCCTTCAACCACTGACCCAGGGAAAATAAGCCCAGGAGGGGTGAGTACAGAGGAGACTGAGGGCAGCAGACATGCAGTATCAAACATGGCCTCATCGGAAATAAAGAAATACTTCTGTGACCTCATTGAATTTAAATCTGAAA
The DNA here is from genome assembly GCA_004027455.1 of Hydrochoerus hydrochaeris. Taxonomy (NCBI): domain Eukaryota; kingdom Metazoa; phylum Chordata; class Mammalia; order Rodentia; family Hydrochaeridae; genus Hydrochoerus; species Hydrochoerus hydrochaeris. The sequence goes on along the minus strand of PVLA01001792.1, from coordinate 142,104 downwards.
TTCGAATTCAGGTGAAGCAAGATATAAGAAGATTAATAAAAGAAATGCTGGGTGCTCCTCAAGAAGACACAAATGGAAGAATGGAGGAACCCAGAGAAAGGAGAGAAGCCTTTAATGAAGAATATAAACAAAATCTAGAGTATATGCAATAGATCCAAAGAGAATATCAAGAAATTAAAAACTCTTTGAAAGCTGGCAAAACTTCTTAACAGAAACTAAAGACAGACTTTTATAACTTGAAGATAGATTTGCAATGTATGATTGCGAAAGGAAGGATTTTTTAAAAATAACAAGGAACCAGGAAGTAACAATACAAAGGCTAGAAGACAATAAGAGGATTTATAACTTAAGAATAAAAAATGTGAATGAACAAGCAGGGACAAATACAAATGAAATAAAAAGGCTATTCACAGAAATAATTAAGGAAAACTTCCCAAGCATAGGAAACAGAAGCGTTCTTCAGATACATGAGGCATACAGAACTCCAGCTAGCTACAGCTAAAACAGATCTGCACCCAGACATATAATAGGATCCCAGAAATCCATCACAAGAACAGAATATTAAAAGCTGTCAGAGAAAAGAAACAGATCACCTATAAAGGATAACTCATCAAAATCACAGCAGATTTCTCGATGCAGACTATCAAATCAAGAAGAGCTCAGAGTAAAGTATTCCAAGCCCTGAAAGAAAATGACCTCCAACCCAGATTGATGTACCCTGCAAAACTGTCTCTCAAAATTAATGGAGAGACAAGATATTTCCACGACAAAGAGGAAATGGGGGAGTTCATGATCACCAATTGAAACATGCAAAGAATAATGAGGGACATTCTAGAGAGAGAGAAGAAAATCACCAGGATTCCAGGAACAATGGCAGAAAGGTCTCAATGAAAGGGGCAGACAGTGGAATGAAGGAGAAAAGTAAACAACAATGACAGAAAAATAGCATGATTATTTCTAGGTGAAACATTTCCACCTGAGCAGCTTAAAACTAGCTTTTATAGTCTGTTTCTAGTCAATAAAATATATTTAATATATTTATTTGAACAAGATAGATTAATGTAGTGGAAACTTAATTTTACTCTTTGAAGCAGGTTTTCAAATGTTTTAGTCAATTTAAAATAAGTTGAAATATTAAATTATCAAACTCACATCTAAGTACCCCTACTTCCATCAATAATCCTACTAGCCAAAAATAACTAATCTTAATATTCGATCTTAATCTCTTCTACATTGATAATTTGGCCAGGCAATGAAAATGATATTCTGTCTCTGAAAAGACAATAAGAATTTTCTGTCATAACTTTGAGGCTGTCATGCCAGTCTGCATTAATCTTACAGACTAGTTATTAAGTGTTTGATTTATAGTTTTATTAAGCCCATAAGGTTATGCCAGAAGTATAATGTAAATACAGATCTAAAATAGCTAAATAACTTATTGAATGTGTTTATTTAGTATTCCTCACTTGTATGTTAAAGGTGGTCTACTTGCAATGATAGTTTGGTTTTATATGAGATAAGAGTGCACAGTTTTTATTCAAGGGTGAGCACAAGGCAGAGAATGAATAGTTATTTTTCTGTAACCATTTTCCCTTTTCCATGGCAAACTTTCCATACCATATTTCTTAGGGTATTTTGTATTGTTATAACAAAATAAAGGAGGCTCTGTATTTTATAAAGAAAAAGTGATTTATTTTTATTATTTAATATTGGAGGTGGGGTCTCACTATATTTCCCAGGCTAGTATTTCTTTGGTCCTGATTGTTACTATTTTTTTATTTTAAAAAGCAAAACAGAAAAAAGATAGAATTGATACAGGTTTTCAAAAAAACCCAGGAAATTAACACTAGTTAATATATTGCATATTGTTATCTTAGGATAATTGCATATTTTTATCTTAGTTGTTCAGGTTATAAGATTTGGGCATGAAAAAAGTGATCAAACAATGAAAGCACAAACTGTTCTTTTGGATGAACCAGTGGAGATTAGTAGTATAGTTTTATATATATATATATATATATATATATATATATATATAAAATTTTCCCTTCTTCCTTTTCTCCTTTCCCCTATCCTAGTTGTTCTTTCCTTTTGAGCATTTTCTTTCCTTTTTTTTTTTTTTTTTTGGTACTAGGCATTGAATTCACGACTTTGTACTTGTCAGGCACCTTCTCTTTCATTATCACAATATCTATTGTACATTTTGCATCTTATTACTCTTTCAGTTTATTTTTTACACTAGAGAGACAATAAAATACATGTGATTTTGTTTTATTTCACTTATGAGTATAGTCTCAAATTGCCTCCACTTACTTATAAAAGTCTCAAGATTATCCTTTATAGCTACTAGGTTTCAGTGATCCTCTTGCTTCAGCTTCCCAAGTGTTGAGACTAAAAGTTGGATGGTAATGAGCCCCCTTCAAGGTTTATTTAGATTTTTGGTTTGGGAGGCCTAAAATATCCCTTGGATTACCAAATCTGGTGAGGATCTCATATCACATTGTGTGGTAGAAGAATGTGTGAGAGCAGTGAGCAGTGTATGTGGAAGAGAAATAGTCGTTCAGGTTGCAAGATTTAGACATGAAAAAAATGATCAAGCAATATTAATATGTAAACTGATATTTTATATTAATATTTTTAATGTCTTTTAGGAAACAGCACTCTCAATTACTTATAGTGTTCTAAGGCAGCATACTGAATGTTCAATATATTGTCATCTTTACTACCTCTTCACTTGAAGTAAATGTGTTTAGTCCTATAGGAATCTGAAGTTTGGAACATTTATGACTATTTAGCTCTTATTTCATTATTTCACTTTGATACACTAGTGTTGTAGGAAGCCAAAACAAAGTTTGTCTCATTTACTGTTATATATTAGTAGTGACTAATACAGTTTGTAGTAGTTGGGGAGTAAATACTTAACATACGTATCAGTGACAGAGGCATAGATCACTATGCTAGGTGCTGTAAATGGATGTATAGCATTTTAAGTCCCTTTCTCTTGAAATTCTCAATCAAATCAAAGATTATATTTTTGAGAACAACTATAAAATACTAAAAGTAAATTGGGAGAATACATGTTTGCCTAGGAGGAATTTGTGAGGACTTTTTCTTGGACATAAAACTGTACCATGGTTGTGAGGTAGGTTGTGGTGGTTTTAAAAAATGTCCCTAAATTTCTTTAACACTTTTCTCATGAAGGTACATACAACTTTCTTCTTTCCTTGAATTGGCATGACCTCATGGTTAATTGGGACAAAGGAAAGTGGACTTTGGAAGCTAGTTTATAAATAGTAATCCAGCTGTCCCTCTTTCTCTTAGACCAGTGGTGATGAACCTATGGCACACATGCTGCAGCAGACTGTGTCATTGAAAGCTCTAAAAGGTTTGCCATCACTATAGACTATTTGAATCCTTAAGCCACAATATAAAAAAAGTCTGACTTTTCCAGAGCTTCTATCTCTGAGGAAATCATACAGTGCAGAACCTCAGGGTTGACACTTGAGTTGGCAGTCATAGTCTTTGAACCTTCTAGTCCAAATGCCAGGCATGTGAATAAACAAACATTCAGATGATTCAGCTTCCTAGCTGTTGACTCATCTCCAGTCTCTTAAATTATAGAAGCCCCAGACATAGTAGAACAAATACACCCTTTTTCTGATGTCTGAATTCCTAACCCATAGATTCTATGAACATAGTAAAAAGGAGCTTAATTTAAACTATAATACACAAAAAAGGAAAGATATTTACACAAAGCATTAGCAAAAGTCCTGATTAGTATGTTAAGTTGTTTGACAGGACTGTATTTTAAATTTGGGGGGACTTTAGGTTATAACAGAGGAAAGACCTACAAAGGGTATAGGGTCCAGTTGTTTATAATAACCTTTTATATTTCAACAGTAGATTTAATTATACATTTTTTTCTATGTACCATGAAAAGATAAAGATGATTTTGAGTGTAGAAGAACATATAGACAATGGCTATATATCTTTATGTAAGTTTTTCTTTTTGTACGATCCCAACTTCCTGGAGCATGTTCAGAGTGCTTTTTTGCTTATATTTTCATACATGTATTTTCTGCCAGGGTGTTTTTTTGTGAAGTGAGTCCAACCATGTATTCATTTCACTCTGTAAGAAGACCTCACAACATAATTCTCTTAAGTACTGAAAAACACAAATCTAAACTGTATTTGTAAATTTCTAGCTGGTATGGAAATTAATTTACAACTAAATGGTATAATCGGGTTTTTTGTAATACTTTGTTACAAAATTGCTATTCTAGATCAGTCTTTTGCTAAGGGAAATGTCTAAAATGTTCAGAAATGTTAAAGTTCATATCTGAGACAGATTACCTTTTTGCATGTGTTAACTTCAGTGTATGTTTTCTTTTCAGAATTTCAGTATTTGAAATAAATCTATGCTGATATCTATAGGAGCGATGTTCTAAGGAAAGACACAGAGTTGCAGGCTTAAAAGCTTAAAGATTATAACTCTTTCTATTCTTACTAACCTGAATATTAATAGCTAGTGTTCTAAGTCAGGTTTGAAAACCTCAAGGCTTAGAATCTCTGTGGCAAAATTTCTTGAAGAATATAAGTTTTATATAGGATTGATTTGACTGTTTTTAAGATTACATTTGCAATGACACATTAGCCAGGAATCTTGTTGGAAAACAGGGTAGGTGTTTTACTAAGATATGTTTTTTGATAGGATTTCCTGTCCTACACTTGCAGATGTGAGGACAGCTATGAAACTGGGTACCAGGAAACACTGTTATAAGCCTCCTTTTAATGTATGACATGGTACTACAACCATTGCATAGGTTCTATGATTTTACTTACAGGTATAGATTTAAGTCTGTTTTTGGTAAAAAGAAATTATTTTTGTGTTTGCCATATAGTAAAGATGTGCACATCTCTGGACTATATTTATTTGCTTGTCTTCAAATAAAATTATGTGAATAAGGAGGAAAAACAGATTGATTTTCTGTACTAACAGTATTTCTGACAACATATATATTGGAAATATTTCCCATATCAACCAGTTTCCAAATCTGAACATAAGACTAGTTTTTCTACAATTCAGTTTATTTGCCCCCCATCCGTTTTATTTTAAGGATAAAAAGGAAAAAATAAAAAAGGAAGAAGAAAAAAACTACAACAAAATTTCAAAACACATCAGTCAATAGAATTCAGTTTAGTTCTGGCATTGTCTACCTGGGGTTAGCACAGAACTTACAAGTTAAGAGCCTAGTCCCACATGACTGTCCTCCTCTTCAGATGTCAATTATGAATCGAAGTTGTTGCCTGTACTTCTCACCAACTGGTTATTAAATTAAGTCCTGTCTCACAAGAGTAAATTAGACCTCATTCCTTGAGGCTTCCATGACTCTCCCTTCAAGATTGGTAACACTGTAAAATGACTTGCTGTCTTAGTTATTTTTCTTGTTGCTGAGACAAAATACTCAACATATAAAGTTAAAAGAGGAATAGTTTATTGTAGCTCACAGTTTGCCAGGGTTTCAGTTCATAGTTGGCTGGCTTCAAGGCAGGATGGCATGGTGGGGGCATCACAGAGGAGAGACAGTTCAAGGCAGGCAGAAGAAAGCAAAGAATCAGCAAGTGATGGTAGTAGTCTTCTTTCTGTCCCTTATATTCTATCTAGGCTACACATTTTTAGTGTGGGTAGCACTTACTCTCAAAGTGGGCCTTCCCATTATCCATACCTAGAACTATGCCAAAGAACTCACTGCACTAATTTCATAATCATACACCCTTAATCCCAGCATCATACACTTAAGCCTAGCATCACATTCTCTAGATCCAACCACTTCTGAAAAGACCCACGTATCACCACATGAGGCTTTGGGGGTGCATCTAGACAGAAGCCGTAACAATCATAGATCTCAGGGAAACTATGGGAAATGGTTTATTAGATACAATTTAGGGACAGCTAAATGCAAAATATATATCGGGTCATGTATGAGGGAAGGCCATGGATTTAATCTGTCCTTTCTAGGACCTTCATATGTTCAACCCAATATCTCTCAGCTGTAATTTTGTGGTAATTGTGGAGGTTTCTTTATATAGGCATGATTGAGTAAGTGGGTATAGGGCAGCAATGGTGAATCTTTTAAAGCTTTCAGTGATACAAACAGCCCTTTGTGGCATGCATTCCATAGCTTCACTACCACTGCTGTAGGTATAACACAGTGACAGAGTGCTCACCTAGCATCCATGATGTCCTGGCTTCAATTCCTAGCACTGCATATTCAATCTATTGCTAAATCATTGGCCAGTATTGGTTAACTCAGTCTCCAGCTTCTTTCACTTCTTGAGAGGTCAGAGGGTAGATCTAAAATTTCTTTTACTATACGGTTGTTGCTTCTTCAGATGAACAGCTCTCATCCTAAGGTTGGGCAGGATCTTTCTGCACTGCCTGCCACCACTCCATTGTATATTTCCCCCTCCAATACTTCCAGCCTAGAAAAAGACATTTAAAGATTGATGAGTTTCAAAAACTGAGGTTAGAGACCAAATATTGGGAAATAGGATGCAGCTATCACTCAGGGAATGATAAAAGTTTTTGAGTCTTTGTGTCAGTAACTGGGGACAAGTCCAGTTTATTCTGTATCACAGTATCACATTAAAATACAAGTTTAACCTCCAGTATTCAACATGTTCAAGGACCTTTGTACATGGATACCATTTCTCTTTTGAGACTCTGGGATAGTGTCTGTATCATAGAAGACTTACACTTCTGTTAACTTGGGCCCATATTGTGGAAATAAAATGATCTGAAATTCCAAGTGTTAGAAGTGCTAAGTGTCAAGTTAAAGATTACACTTGCTCCTATCACTCCCACCACTCAGAAAATTACAAGACTTTTGGGAGCTTTGTGTCTGGAATCAGAAGCAGAGACCAAAAATGCATATTTCATATATCACAGATTCATATGCTAGTGCAGCAAAATAGCAAGTCCTGAAATAGACTCATAAAATTATAGCAATCTGATTTTTGACAAAAGTGCAAAAGGAATTCAGTGGAAAGAAAGTGTTTATAAGAAATGAAGCCAGGAGGAGATTGCAAGATGGCCGACTGAGTGGCGACACTATAAGAGAGCTTCTCTGAGGAAAAAAAAAAAAAAAAACAACTCAGATGCTGGAATCTGGCAACATGGAGAAAGCCAGACAAAAGAAGAGGAATTCCCATGACCCAGGAAGAAACAGGAAAAAGAAAAAAAAAAAAAAGAGAAAGAAGAAAAAGAAGCATGGACAGAGGGCTGGAGCTGGGCAAGCCTCGATTGCTGTACTGGCACGTCTTAAAGTCAGGTGACTCACGATCAAGCTGAGATGGAGGCCCTGCTAAGAGCGGGGGTTGGTGAGCTCTAGACCCTAGGCTGAAGGAGGCACTGAGACAGGGAGTGGAAACAGCCAGTTGAACTGCACAAACTTTGGTGAGTGACGGGAACTGGAATCCGCAAACCAGGAGGACTGGCTGGGCAACATTTTGGAGTTGGGCAGGTCCAGCTTGAATGGGGGTCCTAGGCAGCATCTGCTGATGACTCCTAGTCCAAAGCAGATTGGTGGGATCTGCTTGGGCTGGGCCACGCCCCTGGTTGAAACCCAATAGCCAGGGACGAGGCTTTCCTGGGCCAGTGGCATCCCCAGGGAACACACAAACCTGTTGAAGGATTAACTAGTTGACTGGTGTAGGGGGAGGAGCCAGCTCTCAGCCTGCAACTCGCAGATCCACTGCAGACTGAGTGGCTGTACTTCCCTAGCAAGTGCGCTGCAGAAAAACTGTAAGCAAAACGAAAGGCCCAGAGACCTCCACCACCCACCCGTTTAAAGGGGGCCGAAAACCTGACAAGACAGAGAGAGAGCAAAAAGTCCCCAACTGCAGAACCAGGGAAAGTGAGTTCAACAGAGGTAAATGCAGAGGAGGTTAAGAGCAGCAAACCTGTAATATCAGAGACAGCCTCATCGGAAATAAAGAAATACATCCGTGATCTCATCATCGAATTTAAATCAGAAATTCTAACTCAGGTGAAGCAAGATATAAGAAGACTAATAAAAGAAGTTCTGGGTAATCCTCAAGTAGACACAAATGAAAGAATAGAAGAACGCAGAGAAAGGAGAGAAACCTTTGATGAAGAATATAGACAAAACCTAGAATATATGAAACAGATCCAAAGAGAATATCAGGAAATTAAAAACTCCATTGAAACCTGGCAAAACCTTTTAACAGAAACTAAAGACAAACTTTCAAAACTTGAAGATAGATTTGCAAAGTATGATCGTGAAAGGAAGGATCTTAAAAATAACAAGGAACCAGGAAGCAACAATACAAAGGCTAGAAGATGACAAGAGGATTTATAACCTAAGAATAAAATATGTGAATGAAGATGCAGCAACAAATACAAATGAAATAAAAAGTCTATTCACAGAAATAATTAAGGAAAACTTCCCAAACATAGGTAATGGAAGTGAAGTTCAGATAAATGAGGCATA
>PVLA01001792.1:0-133491 GCA_004027455.1 Hydrochoerus hydrochaeris | reverse complement strand
TAACCCAAACAGATCTACACCCAGACATATAATCATCAGAATCCCAGAAATCCATCACAAGAACAGAATATTAAAAGTAGTCAGAGAAAAGAAACAGATTACCTATAAAGGAAAAGTCATCAAAATCACAGCAGACTTCTCAATGCAAACCATCAAATCATGAAGAGCTTGGAGTGAAATATTCCAAACCCTGAAAGAAAATAACAACTATATCCAAGAAGACAATGTGTAATGTATCAAATAGTGATTTCTTACTGCTTAATTTTTTTTTGAAATTCTGTATTGTTTCTACCCTTTTTTCTGTTTTGCTTCCCCCCCTCTTTAAATAAAATTAAAAAAAATAAAATATAAGCAAAAAAAAAAAAAAAAAAAAAAAAAAAAAAAAAAAAAAAAAAAAAAAAAAAAAAAAAAAAAAAAAAAAAAAAAAAAAAAAAAAAGAAGAAATAAAGCCAGAACAAAACTACCCCATAGACACCGGCTTGAACTTAGTTTAGCACTTTGTTTAAAAATAACTCAAGATGAATCTTAGATTGAAGCTTAAAATGAAAAAATATGAAACTTATGGAAGAAAACATAGAACATGTTTGGAAATGAACACTTGCTGAACATTCTTAGACATAACACAAAATGCATGCTCTGAAAAGAAAAATTGGTAAGTTGCAGCTCACTAAAATTGATGTTTTACTCTGCTAAATACCCTGTGATAAGAACAAAAAGACTGAGATAAAATATTAGCAAACCATTTATCTGATGGAATACTTAACAAGATAGAATATTAAAAACTTAATTTGAAACAAAGGACTAAAATAATCCATTTAGAAAATGAACATCACCGTCTCTCAGACATTTATTACTTTTTTGTGGCAAAAACATTCAAGATTCTTTAAAAAATTTTTTTTTATTTTAAAGAGATTAAACAAAATCAAAACAGAACAAAAACAATAAAAATAATATAGCAAAATTCTTTTTTTCTACCTTTAAAAAGTACACACATACATTAGTATAAGTTTTATTTACTATACTGACAAACACACCAGAACTTATTTCTTCTATTTAACTTAGGTAGGACTCAATGCACAAAGTGTGCATATGTTGAAACATCACACAGTACTCCCATAAATGTATTCAATTTTGTGCCATTTAATAATATATAAAAACTAGTAAAATGCAAAGGACGTGGAGAAATTTTGTCAAAAAGGATATAGGGATCAGAAATGGGCATATGAAAAGATTTTCACCATTAGGAAAACAGAGATTGAGTCTATAGTAAATTGTCACTACATACCTATTTATGTTGGCAAGGATGAAGAGATAGTGAGTATCTTAGACATTGCTGCTGGAATTGTAAAATAATATTGTCACTCGAGAGCAATTTGGCAGTTTCTTAAAATAAATGTTGCCAATTCTTTCTGCCAAATAGGGTCCTTTTTCCCTCTCAGAATTGTGGAACAAATAACAAGCCTGGGTACCAGCTGAGCAGTGAAGACTTTTATTCTCGGCAAGGAAGAGATAAACTTGCATATCAACCTCACCTCCCATTGGAGGTTTAGAGATTGTAGAAACAATATAGGGTAAAAGAAATGAGAAGGAGAGGTAGGCAAATAAAAGGGAGGAATAGTCATGGTCTTTCTGGGAGTGGGCAAAGGGATTTTGGGGGGATCTGAGTATCACCTCTTTTTTCTCCTTTTATGGTTCTTTTTAGTTATTGCGATTGTCAGATGTTGTGGTGCTGAGGTAGGCATCATTTAGCACTCAGACGGAATTAAAAGGAAATTAAAGGCACCAGTTCTGGTTCACTTGAAGAGGAACTCCTGACCTACAGGCATCCAATCCTATAGATAAACAAGATCAGGGTGGGATAGGAATTCAGCTAGGATAAATAGGCAAAACTAGATCAGATCAGGGTAACATACATTTAACTGTATTACTCAACAGTTATAGTTCTGGGCATTTCTCCCACAGAAATTAAAACATTTCTACATAGAACCCTGTACATTATTTATTTTCAATGGCCAAGAATGAAAAGCACCCAAAAGAACCTCCAGTAGTTTGGTAAAACAAACTGGTACATTTGTACTGTGGCATACTACTTAGCAATAAAAAGTAATGAACTGTTAATACACTCTCAACAATTTGGATGAATCTCAAGGACCTGATTCTGAGTGAAAAAAAGCCATTTTCAAAAAAGGCACTCATTATATATTTATAAAACATCCTCAAAACAACAAAATATTTGATTGTCAATAAAATATTAGATTGTCAGGGGATTATGGTGGGGGAGGGGGTTGGTTGAAACTATAAAAATGTAACATGAAGAAGATCTTTACAGTGATGGAATACTTATATATAATACTTTTTATTTTGATAGTGAGTACATGATTATATATACATGATAAAGTGACAGATATTAGCATTATGCCAATGTAAGTTTTGTGATTTTGATATTATACAGTAGTTACATAAAAAGTAATCACTAGGGGTCTGAGTGAGGAATATAAGGGTCTCTAACTTGATAGGATTCTATAATTCAGGTAAGAACTTAAAAATATTATTTTACCAGAAGTATATTGACATTTAAGAATATTTACATATTTTTAGTCCCTTTTTAGTATATTAGATTATATAAGCTGTCTAGGTAAAAAAGCATTAAGCATAGTTAATACTCATAAGATAATTTTTGCAAAAGCCGTTTTGATATGCTTCCCAGAAAATAGAAATTAAGTAATTCTTACATCTGGGTACAAGTTCTTTTGGAAGTTAAGTGAGTTGCACTTAATTGCTTTCAAGAAAATTAAGGGAGGATCTAATTAGGTGTGAGCACCTGTCTTACTTGTTTTAATTTAATTTCTTAGTTCAATTTAATTTCTTAGTTTCCTCAGTGCTTAAGCACAGTGCTTGGCTGTGAATTTTATAAATACCTATTGACTCCTTTGAAGAGAGGAGGGAAGTTGAATATAGATAAGAATACTATTTTTTCAAGCCTTTATATCTCCAAGAAAATAGTAGCAAAAGAGCAAGAGTATTTCATGGGAAAACATGACTTTTTGCCCTGTAGTCAACTTGTTTGGATACTACCTGCATTGGTCTAGGTAGAAAGAAGAATTCCTGTTTTGTTGGCTGAATCACATTAATAAACATTTATTCATATAAAATAATAAGCAAATATAATTTGAAAGATAACACAGCTATTTCCCCTACGTATTTTAAACTGATGAAATGTTTACAACTCTCTGAACTCACTACCTTTTTTGTTTTGTTGTACATTTTCTACAGATTGATTTTATAAATTAATAAAATTGCTAAAATATATCATTTAAAATTTTTCATTCTAAACAACAGTATTACAATGTTATTTAGTGCCACAGTCATCAGAGTCTTTAACCAGTGTGTGATGTGACACTACAGATTTTGTTTCTTTGTCTGTAATGTGTTCTTGGGATTTGAACATGTTGTAAAACAGATTTGTATTCTGTGGTGACCTTCATCAAACTGAAACCTCTGCTTTTAAAGTCCAGGAATGGAGAATCAGTCAATTTTTTTCTCTCTTCTTTCTTTCTCCCTCTCCCTCTCCATCTCTCTCTGTCTCTGTCTCTCTGTGTCTCTTTTCTTTTCTTTCTTTCTGTACTAGAGATTGAATGCAAGTCTTCATATACAGTAGGCAAGTGCCCCACTTCTAGGCTGCTGCTGAAACACTTCATTCTTTACTTTGTGACACAATCTCCGTAAGTCACCAGGGCTGACTTTTAACTTAATTCTTTTGCCTCAGCCTCCTGAGTGGAGGCTGGGACTACAGGCATGGAATATCGTGTCAGTTAACACTGAAATTCAAGAAGCAGAAGAAAACCTGAACAAATTGACAACAATGATGAAGTTTAAAAAGCCATTATTTAACCAAGTGGTCAAGGTTAACATTAACAGTAATAAGGCATGTTGAGAAAATATACCACCTATTACTATGTAATGGAAAAGTCACTCTCTTCACCTCCAGGGTATACTTGCTAAAACTTATAAATGAGTCTACTCATGAGAACTCATCACAAACCCAAATTTTGGGAAAATGCGAAATTTCTGAAGAATGCTTTTTAAAATTGTCAAATTTATAGGGGGAAAAAAAGAAGAATTGAAAACTGTTACAGAAGAGAGGAAATTAAAGAGCTATGATACTAGTTGCACTAAATATTGGAACACAAAAAGAACATTAGTAATAAATAAAACCTGGAGAAATCTTAATAAATCCATAGCTTAATATTAATATTTTACCAAGTTAATTTATTTTATCAATTTAAATAAATGTACCAAATCTATAGAAGATGTTAATGTTATAGAAAGCAGAGTGAGTTGAGATATCCATGAACTCTGTTATATTTATAACTTTCTCATAAGTCTAAAATTATTCTAAGATAAAAAATTTATATAAATAATTAAAAGAGCTTTAAAGATCTGTCACATAACAAAAGGGCAGCCAGGTCATGAGATTTTTATCTGCCTGGTGCTCTTTTGAATGTAGCTCATTAACAAGCAATTGAAAATTTTTAAATTGCTAAAGCTATTTTAAAATATTGAAAATAGGCTTGGAAGTGTAGCTCTGTGTAGACTGTGTCTAACACATGCAAGCCTCGATTCAATCCACAGCACTGCAAAAAAAAAAAAACCACAAAATTTTGAAATATAGAACAACCCAGGTATTATACAGAAGAGCATTACTTTAGTGCACAAAGTCTAAAAAAATAGCAAAAAGAGAAAATGTAAATATAAAAGTTTTTTGCAAATATTGGAAAATTGAATCTATGTTTAAGGTTACATACTATGTAATTTTTATTCTGGAATTACAGCAAATTTCACTTTAATGAGATAGGTAAGTATAATCATTGCATATTTAAAGAACTACATAGACACAGTATTTCTAACAGAATTTAAGTAAAAAATTTTTTAAATTTATGGAAGATATAAGAGAGTGTATATATGTATTTTGTTTGTTTTTATAATGTGGAGATAGAGGTAGCTTTCTTCTTTTAATGAGGAAGCCCAGATTTAAGGGGGAGGGGGAGATTGGTTTAATCTGCAAATAAATTAAATACTCTGTTGATGGATGACTTTCAAATGTTGGAAGCACATTTCTCCTACAAATACAGACTGGTCATGTATTGACAGCTCATTCAAGGTGTAATTAATACAGGAACAAGTATGATTAATGCATGAACTAGTAAAATAATAAAGCTAGCTAGGTATTAGAGCATTTAAAGAATAGACTTATTACCTTCATCTGGAAAGGCATTTTAGTTTTAGTTTTAGTTTTTGGTACTGGGAATTGAACTTGGGACTTCATGCTTGCCAGGCAGGTTCTGTGCTGCTGAGCTAAATCCTTGAACCTGGAAAGGCATTTTAAAAAGAGTACCTACCATCAAAATGTTAAACTGTTGTTTCACTATTTTAAAAAAATGTGCCACCATGCCTGGCTTAGTCAAGTTTTGAATTAAAAAATTATTTTGTTATTACTTTTGTGCTGAAGATTGAATCCTTCGCCTCAAGCATACTAAGCAAGCTCTCTATTACTGAGTTATGCCAGTTATAATTTTTTTTTTTTTTTTTGGTACCAGGGATTGAACTCATGACCTTGCATTTACCAGGCAAGTACTTGAGCCACTGAGCTAAATCCCTGGCTCCTAACAATGTTTTTTTTTGTTTGTTTAATTTAACAATGTTTTTTTTGTTTGTTTAATTTTAAGTGGTACCAGGGATTGAACTCATAACCACCTGCTTGCAAGGCAGGCGCCTATGCCGCTAAACTATATCCCCAGCCCCACCAGTTACAGTTTTTAAAATGCAAATTGAAATAATTGTGAATGAATATTTTGCCTATCAGATTGGACAAGTTGTAAAATGTTTATAACTGTTAGTAACTGTGGTAGGTATATTCACATTTTATGGTAAGATTCTAATTTGTTACAAATGTGTTCTTTGTTGTTTCTTGTCAGAACAAAATACTTAAAACTTTTTCAGTATTTGGGGCCAAGATAAAATAAGGAAGGGAAAGGAGTTTTATCTGGAAAATTCTAATTTTTTTGTTAAGTGAGAAACACAAGATGTGGGCAGTTAAAAGTTTGTATTAAAAATTATATGTGTGTATTTATAGCCAACTTTGAACATAGGAAAATTTGTCATGTTAGTATAAGAAAAATTTTGTATCTCTTTTATTGAAATGATTATAACTTTGATATTTTTCCATAATTTTTTCATGTTAAATATAAAAACTTAAATTCTTCATCCTTTTGGAAGATTTCCAATTGTAGGACGTTAAGAAACTATGCAAGATAATAGAGAAATACTTAATTTTTCCCTAGTGCTGTAGTTTGGATATTTAAAGTGTATTTCTGAGAGTGGTGATATTAGGAGGTGATGGATCCTTTAACTTGTAGGCCTAGTGGGAGGTCTTTTGTTCTTGGGACATGCTCAAGAACATGGAGTTGAGTGAACCCTTCCTTCCTCTCATTCCTTTTTTATTTCCCTGCCATGAGATAAGGGTTTTACTTGTCCATGCATTCCCTGCCAAAATGCCCTACCATAGGCCCAGAAGAAATGGGGCCAACTAACCATGGACAGAGCCTCTAAATGTCCCACCTGAGGAAAGTTGCCAGCATAAATAGAGATGTGGAGAAGGAGGTGCGTTAGTGCATTGAGGCGTTGAGGCATTGAGGCATTGTAGGTTCTCCTAAAAGTTGCTGTTTGAGCCGTTGTTTCTCCTGGAGAAGCTCTGGTCCTCATATCGAGCATTGCTTCCCGGCTTTGGAGGGGAAGATATGTGTCGCTTGGTCTCCAGGATGAAGTTATCACGTTGACTTCCTGGCATGTACTCGACTATGCTTGTTGCTGGAGGATCTTGGGGGCCTCTGTATCTCTGAGGATGGCTGTGGTGCTTTTCAGGACAGCCCTGGTCTTTGTTGTGAGTGTGACTTCTCGGCTCCAGCATAGAACCCTCAACCTACCATCACAGCTCCTTCACCCTGCTGGCATAGACTTCCTAGTTTCCACCATGGAGCTTTGGGCCTTCCCAGCACGGATCTGTAAAAGAGACTGGCGTGACTCCTTCTTGTGGGCTCTAGACCTCCAGTTGGACCTGTGGGAGTCATTGTCATGAGCTCTGGGTCTTCATCTGGACTCATGTGGGGCATTGCTATGGGATTCTGGCCCTTAGCTAAATATTCTATGAATTTAGTGTTGTGGATAGATTTCCTGCATTTTCTTGTGTGACCATCATAAAAAATAATATTATAAACTCCAAGTCCTGACTGTAATTGTTCTCTGTACAACTCCTGACTACAACAGATAAGGATATTGCTAAGTTGCCCAGCCCAGACTCAAACTTGCCATCCTCTTGCATCAGCTTCTCAGAATGCCGGGATTACAGATTTGCACCATGCCTAGTTTCACAACTGCCTTCTTACTCCCATTTCTTTTCATCAGATTCTTCCTTCCTAACTGTCAAAGATGAGAATACATGTATGCAGATTTTTACTATTTTGTGACACTACTATTGATTCATCTTTGAATTCAATAGGGAGAATGGAGTTCTTTAAAATTGAGTCAGGGAGTTGGAATGCTGGGACTAGACAGTGTGAGTAAAGCCAGAGAAGTGAGCTGCTTAATTGTGAATCTTAAAGAGTCCAGGTTTGGGTAGTTTCTAGAAGGTAGGAGAAGAAGGATGTAGGTAAGGTAGGGGTGTGTATTCGTGTATAAGTACAAAACTATACCTTACAAGCCATGTGCATTTAAGTACATAGTAACATAATTTAACTTTTGTTTGATGACTAAAACTACTCTATAAGAGTATCAGTTTTCATCATGTGCTGTAATAAGTGGTGGTTTCAAGTAAAATGTATGTAGATTTCAAGGGCTTAGTCTACTGTGCTTGTTGAAGCTTCTGTGTTCCTACCTTTAACACTAATGTAGATGTATTTGTTTTATATTGGAAAGTCACTTAACTGAATTTTCTAGAATTGTGTATAAAAATGATAATGTCTAATAACAGTGAAAAATGGTTCTTCTATGAGAAAAAATGAAGTGCCTTTTAATAAAGATTTGTGATAGCTAATTTTATTCCTTTCCTGTTTGTTTGGCTTACTAATGGTACGCAATATAATTGAAAGTGCTGTGTAAGAGAGATGTTGTACTGCTGTCATGATTCAAATATTTAGCAGATGTTCAAGGCCTGGTCTAGAGTTCTAGCTCTTTACTTTAAATTGCACAAGGAATATAGTTTATTCTGCAGGTCTCCAAGTAAGTACTTAGTTTGTATTCTTATATTAGCGCTGATTGTTTTGTTTAATAAAATGTAAAAAACTTGGGCAGTGCATGGTGATGCATATTTGTAATTCTAGCACTTGGGAGACTAAGGCAGGAGGATTGTTGCAAAGTAGAGGCCAACACGAGCACATCATTAGTTTAAAGCCAGCTTTAACCATAGCAAGAACCTGTCTAGAGAAATAAAGCAAAACAAAATTATTTTTTAATGTAAATCTTAGGTGAAATAGGGGGGTTCAATTATTAGTCATCTTTAAAACTGACTTTGAAGGGCCTGAAGTTTAGCTCAGCGGCATAAGTGCCTGCTTGGCAAACGCAAGGTCGTGAGTTCAATACCTGGTACCAAAAATAAAACAAAACAAAAATTGACTTTGAGAGTACAAGCTCTGCCTTGTAAACTAAGGTGTAAAGCTTTCCCCCTTCTTCTCATTACCTTGTAAGGGAAAATTTCCTTTCTGAGCAGTTAAGACTTTGTGTGTAAATATTTCTAGGAAGAATCAGAAATTTTTTCAAATTCTTATATAGTGTTTTCTAACTGATTCAGATTGAAAGAGGAGCAGAAGTTAGAGACTTTTCAAAGTAGAAAGCAGGTTGAGGCTAAAGTGAAAGAAAACCATTTTTACCTGAAGGTTTGTCTTTTCTCATGATTAAATTCCAACTATTATCTCTCTATATACACATTATCTTCACTTCTGAGTGCTAACCCCATAACTCTAACTCTATGATATTATTTGGATGGTGTTTAGCATCACTAATCATTAGAGAAAGGCAAGCTGAAAACACTGAGATGCTACCTCACAAGATATATTGCATTGCAGTATTGTTCATGACAGCTAAGGTGTGGAAGCAACACAGATGTACATCAGTGGATGAATGGATAATGAAAATGTGGCATATAAGTATAATGAAATATTTTCTTGCTTTAAAAATGAGAAAAAAATTTTTATTACTACATTCAGTATGATTACATTATTGTGGGAAGTTGGTACATTTTAATTCTTTTTTCATCCCCTATCTCTCCCATTCCTTTCTGTTCCTTCCATCTCTTGGTTCCCTAAAAATGGAAGGAAATCTTGATATGCTACAAGGGCCAACTTTGAGAATATTACGAGAAATAAGGCAATCACAAAAGACAAATGCTGAAAGATTTTACCTGTAAGAGGATAGAAACAGAAAGTGTAATGGGGTTGCTATGAGCCAGGTGGAGGATTAAATGGAAAGATGTTCAGTGAATACAATTTTATCTTTGCAACACAAAAAAAAAGGTTTAGGGATCTGTTGTACAGCAGTATGAACCTAGTTAGTAAATTCTATTGAACTATACACTTAACATGTTTAAATGATGTATTTTATCTTATGAATTTTTACTATATTAAAAAATTTTTAAATGCTGATACTTAGACCTAATCTCCAGTTGTCTGGTTTATATGCTTTGAGATGGAATCTTGGCACTAAATAATTTTAAAAGCCTTCTAAGTGATGCCAGAGATACTTGTAATCCCAACTACCCTGTTGGCCAAGGAAAGAGGATTTCAGGTTTGAGGCCAAACAGCAATTTTATCAAGCCCTTGTCTCAAAAATTAAAAAAAAAAATCTATCTATCTGTCTGTCTATCTATCTATCTATCTATCTATCTATCTATCTATCTATCTATCTGTCTATCTATCCGTCTATCTGTCTGTCTGTCTATCTATCTATCTATCTATCTATCTATCTATCTATCTATCTATGGATGTAGCTTAGTGATCCCTGGGTTCAATATCAAGGACTGCAAAAAACTGGGAAAAATCTCCAAGGTGACTCCACAGCATATTCAGGGTTGATAACCACTGAATAAACAAGAAACTCTAAGGCAAAGCAGTAGGTAGATGATTTTACATGATTCAGTAAATAATTTCATCATAGGAGATTGGCTAATTGTTAAACTCTACTAAATAATCATTTAGTACTTTAGCTATCAGAGTTGAAATCAGAGAATCTTTTCAATTAAAAATTGAAGAGATTTGTGAAAACAAATTTGTAAGTTTTCCTATAAAAAGTTTTCATCAGTATTTACTCAGATAACAACAGCACATCACTTGGCTCAAAAATTTTAAATCTACTTTTAAACTTGTAGAGGTATATATACCCTTAAGTGAGCATTTATGTAAGTTAAATGTTTGCTTTATTTGAAAAATAGTTCATTTTAACTATTAAGTGTGCCTTTTCCTATATATCTCTATTGTTTTTGTCTGTACAGATCTCCAGATTCTTTCTGTATTTTTCTAAATGAAATAAGTCTTTAGTTGAATATCCTTTATCAAAAATATTTGAAACCAGAAGAGTTTCAGACCTTACTTTTCAGCTTTTAGAATATTTGCATGCATTTTATGTGTTGGGTATCCCCAGTCCAAAAAACTCAAAATTCAAAATGCTTCAAAAACATTTTTCAAACTACTTTGAAAAAAAAGACACTAAAGTACCCATGGCTGATTCGGTAGCATCATGATGTGAAATCCAGCACTACTATTATTCTTTGTTCAAAGTGATTTTAGCCTGTTTTGTTTTGCTTAATTTCAATATACATGAAGGTATGGACAGCCATTTTTGAAGAGAATGAGAGACACTATGACAGCCATTGTTGACTTCCCTATTGTCTGGTCTTGAAGACCTAAAATGCCTTCCTCATCCTGTTCAGATCAGTTCTATACTATTTTATTTCATGTGAATTCTCTGTATGTGAAGATATGGACATCTAGTTGGAAGAAAACAAGAGACAATAATGATAGCTGGTGAAGATCTCTGATGGTCTTGCTTTGAAATTTAGGTCTCTTACCTTGCTTTTTTGTGTTCTGTTTTGTTCTGCTTTGTTGTGTTTAATTTTACCCTCTTTAAAATAAAAAATAAATGCAAAACTCAAAAATGTTTTTTTTTTATTTTCAAATTAGGCATGCTCAATCTGTGCTAGTACTTACACATGGGAATTATAAATGGTAAATGTATTCTACTAAAAGACAGGAACACAGAAAAGCAAGACAGTTTTTGTTATATAAAGTTTCAGAATACATGGTACAAATCAGAGACTTGGACAAATGTGATGCTTATTCAGTAAAATACATCAATAATACAACTTTTAAAATTTTTGAATCCATACTTTCCACCTTGAATATATGAGCATATACAAATATTCCTTAAGAAAGTTATTTAGTCCTAAGTATCTACTGGGAGGATATGAACTTGGAAGAGCAGACTGTTCTTTTTTTAGTAGTCTTTTTCCTGCAGTTGTGACTTTAATAGAGGAAGACCCACCCCCACTCCACCTCCCATTCTCCAGCAGGTACTCAGCAGTACACAGTAGTCATTTGTTAAACTAATTCTGGTGAATTTAGAAATAGAAGTTGTACAACTTATTAATAATGTTTTAATGCTTGTATAAAATATATGTTGAAATTTTAGAAGTAAATTTCAACTTGTGGCATTATTTTTGATTTTGAGAAGAACAGGTAATTTTATTTTAAAATTAAAAATTAAAAAGTGATTGTAAAATTTCTTTTATCTATCACGTGATACTAGAAAGACAGAATGTATGATATAACCTAATGTTTATTACAGAACTAAAGAAAAGTCTTTGTCTTTGTAAATATTTTATCCCTACATGTTAGAAGCATACACTTTCTGACACTTTGTGATCATGTTTTAAAGTTTGATAAAAAGTTAGGACTAAGAATCATTAGGATAAATTGAGTAATATTTCTTTTAAAGTTTTTATAAAGATTAGTATCTTGTTGAAGGGGAACATACTTCTAAATCTTGTCTTGCCTGACATTTGACTTTCTGCATTTTTTCTTTGTTGTACTTTAGTCCCTGTTGTAATCTGGAATGCAAAAAGAACTTCCCGGAAGGACATGTCTTAGTTTAAAAATGTACATGTAGGAATAGAGTCATCGGTCAGTGACTAAGGATAGCTGAACTCAATTTGCTGATGTCTTTCAGTAAGTTCAACATTTGGCATTCAGTATCTAGGATTGTGGGTGAGGTGAAAAGCAAGGTGAACTCTAGTAATGAATCAAGGCAGAAACTGAAGGAGGCTTTGTTTGTTTCTTTAACTTGTTTTGTAATAAGATCAGTTATTTCAGTGAATAATCAAGTTGTAGTAACATGAGGAATTGTACGTTGCTTGTGAGATGCAGAGTGACCTTGAAAGTGCCAAAATTCTTTTCATTTATAATGAATTCCAGAAGGAGAACTTTTGACCAGAAGTATCACATTCTGTGTGTGTGTGTGTGTGTGTGTGTGTGTGTGTGTGTGTGTGTCTGTCTGTCTGTCTGTCTGTCTGTCTTTTAAACACTCTTCATTCTTTAGTTCCAGTGTTACTTGAAATCCCAGATGGAATCACACTGTATGGTTATAATTAGGGGGAAAAATGTGTAAATAGCACCCAAGAGAGACTCTTAAGGCTGTTTTATCAAGTTTAAATACATCTTTGTGTAACTAATGCCCCCCACCATGACCACACCTAATTTATTTTGGGACATCACTTCAAAGTTCATAAGCTTTTAGTCTAATTAAGGGAGTGAAATGTCAGCTGGTTAAAATGAGAGAAACAGAACTATGAAATGGGCCTTTTTATGATTTTTATTTTTCTATTAAACTGAAAAGCAAGTAGAATAAGGGGTGTGACAGGTATCAGTAATATGAAGATGAAGATCACTTAACTGGAGTTTTAATTAACTTGGACTACTTAGCTTTTTTGGTTCAACCTATAACCTCAGTCCCTAATGGCTCTTACTGTCTTTTTTTTCCCCTTTCTTTTTTGGGAATCAAACTCAGTGCCTCACTCTTGTCAGGAAGGCAACATCCCCAACCTTTTTCTTCCTAATAAAACTTCTCTCTTCTAATGTAGAAGAGATATGTAATATAATGTTTTATATATTAGAGATAGGTAACATTGGTAATTTACATAATAGTGTTTCTAGCTATAATAGCAACTCATTTACTCACAAATGAAGTAGATTAAAAACTTGAATTGAGTTTGAAGGATGGTTAGGATTTTTTCACTAGGAAGAGTCTTGGGAGTTGAATGGACTAAGAGCAGAGTTGTAAGAAAAATGGAGACTTGTTTAAAGAAACTGATCTAACAGAAGCAAAAAGCTCAGTGGAAGAGAAGTGGTTAAAAAAGATGGGACTTAAAATTGTGGTAGTTATTAAAGGACCTTGAAAGTTGTATAGGGGTTTTTATTTGAAGTAGGAGACAATCAGAAGCCACTATAGATTTTTGAATGAGAAAATAACAGGACAAAAGCAGTGTTTTAGAAAATTAATCGGTGCTTTTGGGGGAAAGTTTCGAAGAGAGTATCAGTATCTCAAGTTTTTTCTGATGCATCAATCCTTTCCTGGCATTGTAATTCATCAACCAGTCCTTAAAGATTTCACATTTTCCACTGTATTTAATTACTTTACCTGGTTATGACAATCAGCTTTATTTTTATAGTCTTCCTCTTTAAGGGTAACATCACTCTGCATATAATCATTTTTTAAAAATTGACAACTAGGAGTTAAATGAATTAAAATCCATTCATAGTTGATATTACAAATGCTGATACTTTAACCAAGTTAATGTTCGGATGAACAGGTAGCTTTATATGCCCAGTTGTGTTTGTAGTGGTGTCATTTTCATGATCACAAGGTTTCTTTTAACATAAATTGGAAAATCTATCCTGATTGTAGAAATCACTAGTAAGTGAAAGATATGTTTTAGAATTGAGGTTGTATCAAGGTTTCATAATGATTTTTGCAATGTGTCTAGTAGGAATCTCAGTATCATATTACTACTTACCAGATTGGTAAAGTAGGTAAGAAATGTTACTTGATCTAATTCCCAAAATTAGTTACCAATAAAAGGAAATCAAGTATATGTACACCTACTGAACAGTTAGTGAAAATGCAATTTATTTCTGTGTATATACAGAACCCATTAGCTTTGGATTTCTGATCTTTATGTCTAACATGGGAGTAGTAAACCCTGTATCTTTCTGCTTTTATGGTTTTATAAAAAAAGACATTGGGTTTTAAGTTTACTTAAAGGGTTATGTAAACTCATTTCCCAGCTGGGCGTGGTGGCTCACGCCTGTAATCCCAGCACTCGGGAGGCTGAGGCAGGAGGATTGTTGCAAGTTTGAGACCAGCATGGGCTACAAAGTGAGCTCAAGGCCAGCCTGAACTGCATAGAGACCCTGTCTCAAAAAGACGAAAAAACAAAAAAACACTCATTTCCCAAATGTATTTAATATCATTAAGATCACTATGGTTTGAATGTGCTCCAAAGCTAATTGTGATAGACTGGATTCCCAGTGCTATGTGGTGGGAAGTGGGGCCTAAATAGGAGAAGTTTGAGCCATGGGACACTATCCTCATGAATGGATTAATGCAAGTATTGATAGGCCTTTATGCTGGAAGTGGATTTGCCTTCTCTCACTTCCTTTCTCTTTAACCCTTACTCTCTGTCCTTTCTGCCTTCTACCATGCAATGACAGCAAAAAGGCCTTTGCCAGTTGACCTGTCAGTGTTGGCATTCTCAGCCTCTAACTTTAAGAAATAAATTTCCCTTGATTACAAATTATTTGGTCTTTGGTATTATTGTAGTAATGCAAAACAGACTTAAGATACCTTAAAATACATAGCAATTTATTGTACTCTGTTATAAGAAAGGTAATTTGAATGTGCACCCATGTTCATAGCAGCACAATTTGTAATAGCTAAATCTTGAAAATAACCAAGATGCCCATCAACCTCAGAGTGAATGAAAAAGATGTGGTATTTTTATACAATGGAATATTACTCAGTTATAAAAAAGTATGATCTTGAGGCCTTCATAGGTAAATGGAGACAACTTGAGACTATCCTCATTAGTGAAATAAATAAAAATCATATTTATAAATATCAATTGTGTCTCTATTGTAAAAAGTAATAAGAAAGGTAGAAGTAATAAAACCCAAAATGTGTAATTGCTATTGTAAAAAAGAGAGGAAAAGAAAGTGCTCTAAAGGATATAATTGCATGAATGTTTAAGTGTGTAAGATAGATGACCTATTACTAAGTTTTTGTTAGATCATTGAGCAGAACTGTTTGCAATCTCACTGTTTGAATGTCTGCTTTGCATGCTTTAATTTTGTAACTTGCACAGCTATTTACAAGATGACAGTAATTTATCAACTTGTGTTTTTTTTTTCTTTTTTTCCTTTGGAATTCTGTATTATTGCTACCCTTTTTTCTGTATTTTTTTTCTCTTTAAAATAAAAAAAAATTTACAAAAAGAAAGGTAATTTGAGGAAAAGATTAGGGCTGCTAGTACTTGGGATATGTATACACACACATATACATATATATGGTATGATTTGAGTATATTGTTGAGAAAAACATCTAAAAATATTATATGTACTTGTTTACGAGCAATGCATTTTTATGACAAAATCATTTATATCATAACTAGAAGTAGTATAAAATAAATGAAAACTCTATATATGTAAATAGTTCATACATGCTTGAGTATGCTCATGAACCTCTCCCATCTCCCTGGATTGGAACCACAAGTGCATCTCTCCTGTGTGTTTTCATAGCTCCAGGCATATAAGGATTCCACAGAATAAAATAGTCTGTCTTGAGGGTTATACACATTAAATTCAGGACAAAGTGGCACAACATGTATGAAAATGAATACAACAAGAACTAGAGATAAGAGAAAACCCTTAAGACTGTAAACCAAATTTAACATGATTATAAACAACATATATATAAAAAAATATCTAGGAGTTGTTAACATGAAAGACAGAATGAGAGGATCCAATTTATAGCTTTTAAATTCAGAGAACAGAGATGAATACCTGAAAGAAGATAAAGGCTGTAAGCTTACCAGAATTAAAGAAGACTATGAGTTCTCAGAGTGAGAATACATAAGGGAGTTCTAAACAAGGTGAATAAAAATAAATCTGTTATTAGTACTACCTAACATTGAGGACTTACTATGTGTCAACCATGTTCTGAGTATTTTACATATAGTGTATCATTTAATTTCTTCACTAATCCTTTAGGGAAGGTATTGTTTCCATTCCTACCTCAAAATCAAAGGAGCAAAGGCCTAGAAAAATGGAATCAGTTATTTGAAGTCATACAATTAATAAAAGATACAGCCAGTATTTAAAGTTGGCAGATTTTCCTGACAAAATTGATAAATAAGAGAAGCACACACTAATAATGTTAGGGAATGCAGAGAACACATGTTGAGATCTTTAAAATTACAATAGGAACTTTGAACACATTTATTCCAAAAATGTGAAAATTTTGGTTAAAATTTAAAATTTCCAGTTCTAGAGAAGTAGAAAAAGAAACAAAACATTATATTAATGAAAGAATGGTTTTTTAAACTATGTATAATAGACCTTTCACTTGTGAACTTTATCTAAACTTCTGTTAATAACTCACTTCTTTCTTGTAATGAAATGTGTAATGTTAATGAACAATTAAAAATTTTGTAGCACTCATCGCATCTCTGCCTATTTCTCACTGCTCCACTGGAAATTAGCTTTCATGTGGACAAGGGTCATACCTTACTTATTTGCCACATGCGTCTTTGACTTCCAAATCTGGCATGTAGTAGGCTCTTACTATCATAACTAAACAGTATGTGTGCACATTTTTTTTCTTGTATAAAATTAAACATTTCAACAAAGATCACCCATAAAGTAAAGTAATTTTTAATTAGTGTTCTAAAATATTTAGAAATCTTTCATAAATTTATTTTATTTGATCTCTCATAAGTCCTATAGAGAAATATATAATTGTTGTAGTCAGGTGTTGTGCAGAGAACAATTAGAATCAGGACATGGAATTTATAACATTATTTTATGATGGTCACCCAGAGTTAACACAAGAAAATGCAGGCAATCTATGCACAACACTAAAGACATAGAATGTTCAGCCAAAGGCCTGAATCCCACAACAATGTTCTATATGACTCCAGAGGAAGACCCAGAGCTCATGACAGTGACTCCCACAGGTCCAACTGGAGGTCTAGAGCCCACAAGAAGGAGTCACGCCAGTCTCTTCTACAGATCCGTGCTGGGAAGGCCCAAAGCTCCATGGTGGAAACTAGGAAGTCTATGCCAGCAGGGTGAAGGAGCTGTGCTGGTAGGTTGAGTGTTCTATGCTGGAGCCGAGAAGTCACACAACAGAGACCAGGGCTGTCCTGAAAAGCACCACAGTCATCCTCAGCAACATGGAGGTCCCAGGTTCCTCCGATGATAAGCACAGTTGAGTGCATGCCAGGAAGCCAGCATGATGAGTTTGTCCTGGAGATTAAACAGCACACATCTTTCCATTCTGAGCCAGGAAGTGGTGCTCTATGTAAGGACCAGAGCTCCCCCAGAGTGAACCACAGCCACTCTCATCAACAAGGTCCCAAGCTCCTGCAATGACAATGGGTGAACTCACACTGGGGAAGCTAGTCATGACGAGTTCCTCCAGGAGAACCAATGGCTCAAACAGCAACACATAGGAGAACCCACAATGCCTCAGTGCCTCTTCTCCACATCTCTATTTATGCTGGCAACTTTCATCAGATGGAACATCTACACTCAGCACCATGGTGATTTAATTCCTCTGGCTTTAAGTTGGCCACCAGTTTTTAATCTGTAGCAGTAATGAAATGAAATTTTAAATATTATAATTTATAACATTCTGTGCAAATATTTATGAGATTTAAATAAAAATACGTTGAAAGTGTACCATTTCAAAGCATGTATGTTACCAGTGATCCATATCAGAAACAACGTTTAAATTACTTTAAAAAATAATCTAGGGCTTGGGATATAGCTCAGTGGCACAGTGCCTGCCTGGCAAATGCAAGGTTCTGAATTTGATTTCTGGTACCCGTCCCTCCCCCACCAAAATCTAGATGAAAGAAGTATTTATTCATTTCTCATCTCCTTCATAAATGTACAAATTTAACTCATGTTTTTCCTGTTCTTCATATTGTTTGCAACATATATACTGTGTAGATTTTTGTTCTAATAATATTCTCATAAGTTGTTCTGTAACATACTTTATTAAAGTACTGTCATATTTAAATGATTTTTCTTTCATTGATCATATATTCTCTGTTTATTTTTTCATTTGTGTGTTTTTTTTGTCTGATGGTAAGGTTTTTTTTTTGTTTTCATTTCATGAGTATAAATAAAGGAAAAGATATGTGTTTTAAAAATCAAGAATTCAATTGTGTCATGTATGAAATGTGACATTTTAGTTCATGGCAGATCTTTCTTTCTTTCTTTCTTTCTTTCTTTCTTTCTTTCTTTCTTTCTTTCTTTCTTTCTTTCTTTCTTTCTTTCTTTCTTTCTTTCCTTGTGTAGGGGACAGGGCTCCCTATGTAGTTCAGTTTGGCCTTGTACTCACTATATAGGCCAGGCTGACCTTGAACTTGTGGTGAACTTGCCTCTGCCTCCTAAGTACTGGAATTACAGGCATACACTGTCATGTTTGGCTCATACTTTAAGACTGTGGACTTTTTGTCTTTCTGCAATTTAAAGTAATTTTTACGTAATTAAAATTTGAGATTTAAATAGAAAATTTTGTCCTGGGGACTGAAACCCAGGCAGTGCGGAACCCTTTTTTTTTTTTGAGACAGGGTCTTGCTTGAGTTGTCCAGGGTGGCCTCCAACTTTCTGGCCTCTTGCTTCATCTTAGTAGCAGCAACGGGATTATAGACATGTACCATTACACCTGGCTAAAATGTTATTATTCATAACATATTTCCTACTTGGAAAAGTTTCTTCTTTTACTGTAGAATTTGAACTTTTATTAGAGTAATTGTAATTTCTGTGAAATCATCTAAAATCATTTTGGGTTAAAATTAAATTTAAAATTTTCATTTTTATTCCAGGATACAATACTTTTACGATTCTTACTAAGTTCTTAAAAACATTAGTTATATAAAAATTTAAATTGCTTTGATGTGTTTGTATGTGTATGTATTTATACTTACATAATTTCTGGTGACCCATAACCTTTTTCTTATGCATTAAACAATTATATAAAATAAGTATTCAAACTACACCTGCTTACAACTATTGCAACTAAACAGTGTGTGTATACATTTTTTTCCTGGATAAAATTAAACATTTCAACAAATATCCATTTTTCTGTTGAGACTTTCATTAATATTTAAATAGGACTGGTCAAGCATTTGAAATATCTCTTGTAGAGCTCAAATGAAATATATGTATCAAAAGAAACCATTTGGTTGTCATTTGCTGTACTGTGGATTGAATTTAGAGTCTTGCACATGCTTAGGCAAGTGCTCAGCCACTGAGTAACATCCCCAGCTAGAAGAACTGTTTTGGTTTTAAAAATCTTAATAGAGATTTTGATTTTTGTGATACTAAATTTCTAACTTTTGAACTTATGTCATTGGTATTTTAAAATAATTTCGAAGCTTTAAGACCATGCAGCTAGTTCCAGGTAAATTACTTACTAACTTGATGAAATTTCCTATGTTCATTGTAGACCTGTTTTTTCTTTGTGTATGGGAACATATCTTAGCTCTTGAAGTCATAACCTTTGCTTAGAAGTAAAGATGTATTTTTCCTCTTTAGTTTCTATGTAATATGAAGGTAAAAATTGTTTAAAACAACTTTTGTTTAATTAGCATGGCTACAGAACACTCAGAAAACTGGTGGATTAGAAATATTAAATAGATTTTGATTTATCAGTTATAGTTCACTGATAATGAAGCAACTGTGTACATAGTTTGATTTATTTCAGTGACTCCTTTAGAGTAGTAGAAGACTCAAGATTTGGAGAGTTTCCTTTTTGTTATATCTACTTACTATATTTTTAAGTGGCTTCAAATAAAGGCAGTGCAAAAGTGTTTTACTTTTCCTTATACTTATAAAATACATCTGGAAGAATAAATTCACATCTGGTTCATGGATTTCCTCCATGGAGATTATCCAAATTCAGTGTCAAGATTAGAGTTTGTACTCATGGGTTTGCAGAATCTTGTGTGGAATTTGAACTATTTTATTTGGAAGTTGTTGGGGAAACAATTGATTCAGATGTTTGTGTTAAATTCTAATTTTAGATGTATTTCTCTCATTAAAAATAAAATGTTTTGTACTTAATATAATCAAAACAAATGTATTTGACAAGATGTTTTAAATAACCATTTTCAAATACAATTTTATGAAAAAGAGATTAAATTATTTAAATTATCAGGTCATGGTCATTGGTAATTATAACCATTGTTAGAAATGAACTTCTAGTATATAATGTTGCATAGTCTGAATCACAGTCACAATTTGTTGACTCCATTTAGAAGCAGCAACAATTTTAAATTATTGTATTCTAAATGTCTACTCAAATGAAATGGGTAAGTTTGGATTCTCACAGTGTAACAGTGTATGCACCAAGTACCCCCCCACACACAATGGCTAACAAATGTATTTGTGTCTGAATGGAGTCCCTAGAGTAGCATAAAGTAGAAGCATTTATGGTCAGAGTCCAAGAAGCATATGAACTAAAAATAATATTGTCAAACTTTTATGAATTATTTGTCATGTGTGTTGAGATTGCCAAATCAAGCTGCTAGTCATGTGAATTAAACTTGATACAATGGAACAAATGTGTGTTGCTTAATAAATCTCCCACATTAAAGATATTTAATCTTTTTCAGAGACTGTTTTTTTGGTCCTTTAATATGTAATATATTTTCTACATAATAACATTATAAAATTTATTCATAGATAAATCTGCATCTACTTGTCCTATAATTTTTTAACTAAACAACTTGTCCTATAATTTTTTAACTTGTTAATTAAAAAAATGCATTTTGCATATGTATCGAATTTAGTGTTTTCTAAACAGGATAGCAGGAATTTTTATGTTTCACCGATATTCCAGGATTATATGTTAAGTATTATAGGAGTCCTGGAAGAGACCAGCCTTTGAGGATTCCTACTTCTTTCTTTCATCGTCATTTCTTCTAGTGTTTCCTCTCCCTTTAGTCATTTCTTGGTAAAATTTTGTTCTTGTTAAATGAGAACTGAGGTGGAAACATTAATTTATTTGATTATATGTTGGCTAGTGTTTCAGTCTGATTTGTCAAACTAGTATGTGTTTCCCCTTAAATGTATGTATGCATGCATGCATGCAGTACTAGATGTTGAACCCAGGGCTTTCACAATGAACTACACCCCGGTCCATTTTTATTGTTTTATTTTAAGATGGAATTTACATTCAGTTGTCCAGACTAGGCTTCAACATGAGTCCTCCTACCTTAACCTCCCAGAGTTCTGGAATTACAAATGTGTACCACCATGTGCAATTTAAATATTATGTATTATTTTGCAACTATCTTGCATCTCTGTCCCACCTTAGTTTGGTGTGTGAAGCAATAGAACTGCATGGGTTTGTAAATACCACATGATAGTTAACACAGGGAACTTTGTAAATTAGTAATGCATTGGCTCCTTATATTAGTATTTATTGAGGATTTATGTGGAAGATAGTATTGTTAAGATGTCTGATTTATCTTCCTTCCCATTTAGGATGGTAGAATTCATTTTTCCACTGGTTTCATCATTTATTAAATTTATACTTCCTTTTGTTTTGGTATTCTTTCCAATTCTACTCTTTTTAAAACCCTATTCTTGCTTGAAGTTTGGATCACTTTCTTAAGCCGATATTCATGGATAATTAGACATGGGAGATAGTGGTGTTCTTACTGCAAAGTATATATTTGAATAACTTTTAATATGTTTATATCTGTGAAGTCACTACCAAGATAATGGATATCTTCCTCACTTCAAGTTTTCTCATGCCCCTTTATAATTCCTTTTTCTAATCTTTGTCTGTCTCCAAAGACCACTGATTAGTGTTCTATTGCTAGAGATTTGTAATGGGTTTGCTGGTGCTCCCTGCAGTGATGTATCTACTTATAACTTATGATTGTGACCTTGTTTGAGAGAAAAAAGAGATTTTTGCAAGTGTAACTAAGTTTAGGATCTCAAAATGAGATCATTTTGGATTTAGGACTTTAAATCCAACAAGTGTGCTTTGAAAAGAAGAAAAGATATAAGAGATGGTATGGTAGAAGTACATGATTGGAGTGATAGCACTTAAAAGCTAAGGAATGCCAGGTATTGTTAGCAGTCTCCAGAAGGTAAGAGAGAAACATAGAATCTCTTCTTTAGAGACTCCACAATGAGCCATCCCTGCCAACAACTTGCTTTTGCAATTCTAACCTTTAGTACTGTTATAGGATGAATTTCTGTATTTTTAAGCTAGTAATTTTGTGGTAATTTGTTACAGCATCCCTATGATACTGACATAAGGTCAGTTTGCCTTTCATAGAATTTCATTACGTTGAATATATTCTTTTTTTACGTGAATCCATTCATTATAATTATTTTGAGATCCACCTTTGTCATTACATGGTTTAGTAATTTTGTTACTGAACAGTAGTAGTTCATTGTGTGTATAACATAAGTTATCTATTTACCTGTTGTTAAACATTGGGTTATTTATAAGTTTTGGCTACTGGTACAGAGTTATTGTGAAGATTCATGTCAAGACCTTTCAAGGGTACATGATTTCATTTCTCTTGGATGAAGACCTGGAAATTGAATGGACATGTTAAACTATGTGTATATTCAGCTTTTAAAAGAAACTCCCATCTAGGCATGGTGGTACATGTCTATAATCTTAGCATTGGGAAGCTCAAGGAAGAATTTAAAGTTCAGGACCAGCTTGGGCAATTTAGCCACTTAAGGAGGCCTGTCTCAAAGTAATAAAAGATCTGAGGATATAGCTCAGTATAAAAGCCCTGGGTTCGATCCTTAGTCTTTAAAAAAGAAACTCCCAAAGTATTTTTCAAATGTACCATACCATATTTTATAGTTACTTTGGTATTATCTGTGTGTTCCTCTGCTCCCACAACCTGGAGTTATTGTAGGGTCAATCTTTTTAATTTTAACCATTGGATTAATATGTAGTGGAATCTCATTGCAGGCTTAATTTTCATTTTTTAAGGAATTATAATGTGCCCCAGTTTTAGTTTATTTCTGTTTATGAAATGATATGAATGGAAGTTCACCTTTTACCTGTATAAATCTAATTATTCTAGATGATTTATTTAAAAGACTATCTTTGTTCCATTGAATTTGCTTTTGTATATGTGTCAAAAAATGAGCTGTCTATATATATATATATATATATATATATATATATATATATGAACTTATATTGGGACTATCCTTTTCCATTCATCTATTTGTTTGTCTTGATATCAGTACTTGATTATGTTAAATATTGTATCTTTGTAATGGCTCTAAAATCAGTTCATATTAAACTGCCATTTTAATACTTTTTCCTCTAGAGCTGTATTACCTAGTCCAAATCTTTTAATTTCTATATAAATTTATCATCTATTTCTCAGTCTCTAAAATATGAAAACCTGATGGAATTTTAAGA
This sequence comes from Hydrochoerus hydrochaeris, assembly GCA_004027455.1. Taxonomy (NCBI): domain Eukaryota; kingdom Metazoa; phylum Chordata; class Mammalia; order Rodentia; family Hydrochaeridae; genus Hydrochoerus; species Hydrochoerus hydrochaeris. Next base: position 109,692 of record PVLA01001792.1, on the reverse strand, counting down.
GTTGTTGACTCTATAGTCCATAGTGGGAGGGGTTGACAGTATACATCTATTGTCAGATTATCTGTAATCTGTGTTGGCACTAATATAGAGTGGTATATAGAAATACATTTTGTTTTTCTATATTTATCTTGTATCTTTAAGGTTTTTTTGTATTAGCTTTTTGGAAAATACCATCATATTTTCATACTAATCCAGAGATTCTCAAACTATCATTTTTGTTAGCTGGTTTTATAAATAAAGTTTAATTTCAGGAGTTATGGTCATTACTTATTGTATTTTTTAATGCTTTCAGTTTACAGTGGCAGAATTGAATAGTTGTAACAGAAATCATGTGGCATCTAGCCTAACATATTTACCATTTACATCTTGAGTAGAATGTGTACTGACCCTAACTTACATGATCATCTAGTTCATGAAAAAGATTATTTACTTTCTTGTTTGCATGTCTTTCATTTCTTTTCTATTTTAAAAACAAGGATAAAATGATACTGAATTTTTTAAAAAGTAGGTAATTAACAATAGATAGAATATTGCATATTGTTATCTTAGAAGTAGTAGTTCAGATTACAAGATTTAAACTTGAAAAAAATGATCAAAGTAAAACTGTTCTTTTTGATGAATTTACAGAGATTAGTAGTATAGTTATCTGTCATACACACACATATACATATATATATGTATACACACACACACATATATAATCTTTTTCCTTCTTTCCTTTCTCCTTTCCCCTATCCCAGTTGTTCTTTCCTTTTGAGCATTTTTCTTTCTCTTTCATTTTCACACTATTTACTGTACATTTTGGATCTTACTACTCTTACGATTTTTTTTAACACTAGGGAGACAATACAATATTTACACTCACAAGTTTATTTCATTTATGAGTTGGTCTCAAGTTGTATCCATTTACCTATAAAAGCCTCAAGTTTATCCTCCTTTATAGCTGAGCAGTACTCCATTGTATAAAAATACCACATCTTTTTTATTCATTCCGTGGTTAATGGGCTTTTGGGTCATTCCCAAGATTTAGCTATTACAAATTTTGCTGCTATAAACATAGGTACATTTCTTATTATCCTATTTACTTTACTTATTGGTGGGGCATGATACCTGACACCCACATTAAAGGAGGAGATATTTATTTTGGCTTACATTTTAAGTCAGTAGTTGATTAGTTCCAAGGTACAATGCATGGTGCAAGGGACTGGGTGAAGGAAAGCTGCTCATGTCTAGGTGCTCAGAAAGCAGAGAGATATGGAAAGAGCTGAGAAGGGAGGTATACCCTTGACCATGCACTCCCTCTTCCCCATAACACCATGATCCTTCTCCAACCATGCCCTACCTCCTACTAGCACATTCATCATTGAATATATTGCCCTCCCATGCCCCGTGATCCAACCACCTTCCAAAAGTTCTGCTTCTGAGTGTATGAGAATTTGGGGGTCATTCTTTTTTTTTTTTATGTTTACCGAAATTTATTTTTTTATTTAAAGAGAAAAAAAACTTGTAAAGGGTAGAGATAATACAGAATTTCAAAAAAAAAAAGATAAACTAAGAAATCACTAGTTGATAAATTACATATTGTCCTCTTAGAAATAGTTGTTCAAGTTACAAAATTAAAGCATACAAAGTAGATATTTAAACAGTGAGACTGTAAACAGCTATGCATGAATGAGTCTCTACATATATTTCTATCTTTTCTGTATTAGAAGGAAAAACAAAACATAGCAAGACAAAACAAAACAAATTCCTATAAAAACAGGAAACCAAAACGTCGTATAAAACCACAGTACGAGGGGATCTACAATGATTACTCTGTTGTTTGTTATTATCTTAACTAGAATTGTCTATATCATCAGGCATAATTGAATATAGCAGTATAATGGAATATAGCAGTACATAACAATATTAGTAAAAATAAAACATTGTAGACAGTATAAAACTTCAAAGGCAGGTAATAAATTAGAGTGGATATTCTAGTGAATCTTGTCATCTTCAGTGCAGTCGCCTATACTCTCAGACTTGATACTATCAATCATAACAGCTTTGAATAAAAAATATAAAACAGTGATCTAACAAACCAGATTCGATTACAATCAGTCATGGTAAAACAGTTTAGGTTATACAGAGCTTTAGATTAAGTTAATATGAAATTAAGGATGATTACTATACTATATCCTGTTATTTTTGGGATAACTGTCTGTGCCAAATCTAGTACAGGTAGAATGACTGGAACAGAATATACATCTAAGCAGAGTGGTGTGAATAATGTGGGTTTTAAATCCTGGTACACTATTAACAATATAGTGTATCAAGACCTTCTATATTAGAGATTCTAGCCATCCTTCTCTGCCTCATTTCTGCTATGCTATTTTTTCTGCCATTGTTTGTCTGCTTTTCTCCTTCATTCTATTGCCTGCCCCATTCATTGAGTCCTTTCTGCCACTGTTCCTAAAATCCTGGTATTTTTTTTCTCTCTCTCTAGAATGTCCTTCAGTATTCTCTGTAGGGTTGGATTGGTGGTCACAAATTCCCCCAGTTCCTCTTTGTCATGGAAGCATCTTGTTTCTCCATTGATTTCTAGTGATAGCTTTGCAGCGTACATCAATCTGGGCTGGAGGTCATTTTCTGTCAGGGCTTGGAATACTTTGCTCCAAGCTCTTCTTGATCTGATGGTCTGTGTCGAGAAGTCTGCCATGATCTTGATGGGCTTACCTTTATAGGTAATCTGTTTCTTTTCTCTGATGGCTTTTAGTATTCTGTTTTTATATTAAATTTCTGGTATCTTGATTATTATATGTCTGGATGTAGCTCTGTTGTGGTTATAGGTGGCTGGAGTTCTGTATGCCTCACATAACCAAATGTCATTTTCTTTTCCCATGCTTAGGAAGGTTTCTTTAATTATTTCCATGAATAGCCTTTGTAATCTGCCTGTTTGTATTTCTGCTTCTTTGTTCACATTTCTTATTCTTAAATTATAGATTCTCTTGTCGTCTTCTAGCCTTTGTATTGCTACTGCCTGTTTCCTTGTTATTTTTAAGAGATCTTTCCTTTCATGATCACACATTACAAACTTGTCTTCAAGTTTTGATAGTCTATCCTTAGTTTCTTTTAAGGAGTTTTGCCAGCTTTCAATGGAATTTTTAATTTCCTGGTAAACTCTTTGAATCTGCTTCATGTAGTCTATATTTCCTTTATATTCTTTATCAAATGTTTCTCTCCTTTTTTTGTGTTCCTCCCTTCTTCTGTCAATGTCTTCCTGAGAGAGGCTTAGCATTTCTTTTATTACTCTACTCATATCTTGCTTTACCTGATTTAAAATTTCAGTTTTGAGCTCATCTACAAGGTCCCAAAGATATCTCTTAATGTCTGTTGAAGCCATGTCTGATGTTGCATGTTTGCCACCCTCACTCTCCCTTGTTTTTCCCTCTCCTGGATCAGTGCTCTCAGGGTTCTGGGCTGGTGGCCTCCTCTTGCCTCTCTCTCTTGTCATGGTCCCAACTTCCTCCACTCAGGTGTACAGTGGAGGTCCCAACCCCCTTCCCTGTTGGCCATAGTTCCTCAAAGCGCACTGGTGAGGGACCTCCACCCTCTCTTGCCTGCTCCTGTCACTGAGGTATAAGCAGGGGCTGCATATGCCTGCCCCTGCCCACTGGGCCAGCCAAACTTCAGGGGCCTTCATCAGGTTAATGTGTGCTAGGCACAGGGAATCGATTTGGGATGGCTCATTGGGTTACGGCCATGGGCGCGACCCAGTCCAACCAAATCCCACAAATCTACTCTGGGGAGAGAGCAACCAGCTGAAGTCACTGTCGCTCCCAGTTCAGGCTCCTCCTGCCCTATTCCAACATGTCGCCCATTTGGTTGCGCCCTTCCCATGGGGGTGGTCTCATTCTTAGCACTGACTGTGGATTAATGAAGTTTCCTTTGCTGGCTCTGCTCTCCATTGGGCTCACCAACCCCTGACTTCAACGCAGCTGTGGCTCCTGTGAGTGGCGGTGAGAACAAATTTGAGTGGCTCTGCTGGCCGGTGTGAATTTGCGAATTCAGGCCAGCAAAAACTTGGTGGGTCGCAGTGAAAACACCGTGTCCAGTAATTTAGGTGTTCCAGTTGTAGCCCTGAGACTGTGTATTTGACGAGCTTTTTTATGTTTTAATTTCTTCCTTTGTCAAGAGGATCCATCTCCCTCTTTTTGGATCTCTCCAGGATGTTTTATTCTGGCATATGAGTTGTTTCTCCTGGGAGGCTTTGTATTTTGTTGCTCACTGATTGGCCATCTTTAGCTCCTCTCCCTGTTTATGAAATTTAAACTCCAGTTACCTTAATGCCTCTAAAGGGTTCATAATCACTCTGGGAGTCATTCTTGATATAACCTTATAACACTACTGTTAGAGCTCTTGCCATTGTTGTAAAATGCTTCTTTTAACAGAAATGACTTCTAAGGGATTGCAATTTCTAGCAATCCCCTACCCCATTTTCCTATTATTTATCCTTTTATAAGACAGATATGAAGGACTACAATATTCAGAAGCTACTGTGTAAGTGGCAAATACTGGAAAATGATAAACAGGTATGAAAAAGACCTTAAAATTATACCTCAGACTGACTCATGTCCCAGAGACAGCCTAAAACAATGAGAAATATTGCAGAAGCACAATAGTAAAAAATATGTAAACTCCATGGAAAAGAAACTGATTTCTAGAATTACCACACTTGCTAGATTCAGGTGTCCAGTTTTTAACCAGCAAACCAAACCCACCCCCACACCCCCCAAAAAAACTACAAGTAAATATGACCTGTTTAAAGGAAAAACATGAAAAACTTTTCTTGGAAAAGATGCAATGACATTTCATAAACAAAGATATTAAAACAACTGGTAAACATGTTCAAATAATTAAAGCACAGGATGGAAAATGTCACAAACACCATCAAGGTTAACTAAATTCAGTAGATGTTTGATCAGAGACCTCTAATTGCTCTCATGAAATACCTGTAAGTTTGCTATTTTATAAATGTGTTCTTACATTAGAACTGTACTCCAACACTTGCAAATCATGTTTTTCCTATGCCATTATACTGAATTGGTCTATTTGAAAAATTAAAAAATGTCCTAAATACACAGAAATTTAGCAGTGAGCATTTCATGGGTAAAATTCACCTGTTGCTGCTTTGGAGCTCCTATACACACCTTGCCAGTTTGTCTGCCAAGTGGGTGAATGCACAGATGCTTTTCCCAGGTGTGGCTGTTATGAGTCACATCCACTTTCCATTACAATAAAATACTGGTTTACCTAAAAGAAGAGTGGTATGAGTGTATTTTACCCTCTGTGATATGCAACTCTGTTAAATGAATCAGTCAGTGGGTAAAAATCCCAGTTTGACATTTTTGCACGTGTGCAGACACCTTGCTGTTCTTGTTCTTCATACCAAATGGATAAACACAAAGATTGCTTCCTGTATCCTCCAGGCATGCCACTGAGATGCATAGTAGGCTACTCTTATGCTAAAGTACAGATTTACAGTGGAATAGTGTGAGATGAGTTGTAACTCAATGTTATGTGCCCTGGTGGAATTTCTAAAAAAAGTTGAAAGGATAGAAAACTATATTCAAAAAGTTGGAAGGATAGAAAAAGATACTCTATGTGAATAGTGACTCAAAGTGAGTAGAAGTAGCTAATACGTAACAAAGTGGACTTGAAATGAAAATGTTACAAGACAAGGACAAAGGACGTATATTAAAAGTTTCAATATTGCAATTTATGATATAAACATTTATATAATTATTAGACCATCAAAATATAGTATTCAAAACTGGTAGAATTAAATAGAAAAATAGTTCTACAATAATAATCGTAGATTCTTTTTTCTTTGATACCAAATATTGAATACAGGGCCCTCACATTGAGCCACAACCTGAGTCTCTTTTTATTTTATGTTACTAACTTGCAAAGTTTTCCAGGGTGAGCTTGAATTTGGAATTCTCCTGTCCCAGCCTTTCCCACTACTGGGATTACTGCTATCAATCGTGGCTTGAATAGCCCACTTTCAATAAGAGTAGATTAACTAGAAAGAAGATAAGTAAAACAGTAAACCAACTCAGTCGAACAGATGCAGAGAATACTGTAACATTAAAAAACATACACATTCTTCTTAGATTCTTATAGAATATTTTTATTTTAAACCTTTGTTTATAGTCTATACTTAAGAATTGATAATGAATCAGCTAGAATTTAAAAAAATACAATTATCTGTCTTTAGAAAATTTGTAGTTTCTGTTAAGTATTTAAATTAATATAGAAGGGTTGGTTTATGAAGGTGTCCTTTGTTCTTGAATCAGTGCGGCATGGTTTATCTGTAATTACTAAGTGTTAAAACATTTGTTCTTGTTCAGTTTACTTTTGAGATAGTTCACTATTAAAGTAACTAAAGTAATGATATATTGAAATAAAGATAATATTTATTTGTCCAGATATTGGCTTCTGATGTTAATTTGATACTTTTTTTTGTTAGCCTTTCTGTAGTGCCCCAATTATTAATATCGGGGCTTATCTTTGATGGTTTGTGTCACATACTGAAAGACTCAGTGATGACTCTGTTTATTAAAGGGATATTCTGTCTTAAGGACATGAAGAGAAGAAAGACACAGAAGTCCAAAAGATAGTTTGAGCAAAGTACATGCTACAGTTGAACTGATAGCATTGGGAACTGGGCTGATAGGCTAAATAGATAGGCTTGGGAACACTTGGGAACAGTACAGAAAACATGCTTTTACATTCAGTCGCTACAAGGCTATGGCCTCTATACAAATCATGCTATACACTGTCTGCAGTTCTTAGCTGATCTGTCAGAATGGTCACATCTATAGCCTAGACATGAAGTACTTCATATATACATTTTTAGTGCTAACTCATACACCTCTCTCAGGATCAAAGCTGGGCCTGCTGACCAACACCTCTAGTCTCAGCACTCACAAGGCTGAGGCAGGAGAATCATTGTGAGTTCAAGGTCAGCCTGGGCTAGGCAAGTGCTCTCCCACAAACATCACATTCCAATCTCTCCATATTTTTTTAATTTTTATGGTATATGGCCTGTTCAGTACTGTATGCAATTTGTAATTTTTGTATTAAAGTAATATTTACTTATTGTTCCATAATTTATCAAGATTTGAGTCTATGACAAAATATTACAATTAGTATTACTGAATACTGATATTTTGGTGTAACTTTTTCCTACTTAGAAAAAAATAATGCTATTGTTTTCAAAAGTCATAATTCAATGAGTGAACTAGAGTTTCATATATTTTATTTATTGGCTTTATGAACACTAGAAAGATATCTAATGTATGTTAGATATTATATATTATATATATTATATATCTAGTGTATGTTAACAATTATATATTATAGTTCTAATATGTAGCACATGCAAGAATTAATTTCCAAAGTTAACACTTAGACAAAAATCTTATAGTACCAAACTTATCTTAAGTTTGATAAAGCACTTCTAATATTGTAATTATTGTATAAAGATAATATTAAATTAAACCTTGTTTTTTAAAACAATATTTTAATTAATATTATAATTATCTGTATAAAGATAATATTAAATTAAACCTTGTTTTTTAAAAACAATATTGTAATTATCTAATATTGTAATTATCTGTATAAAGGTAAATTAAACCTTGTTTTTTAAAACTATTGGAAATTTATTGAACAGTTGCCTTAATTATCTGCCATAGTGATGTCAACGTCTACTCATGGCTCATTAATGATGGATATAATCTGCTTAGCAATCCAGGACAGTGCAAGTCACTGAGTCCTTCCTGCATTCTCATGTGGTTACAATCCCATGTCCCTTCACCCACCACAGGGTATTTTTTTTGGTAGTGATTTCCCTACTAAGGTAAGGATGCAAATAAGTCCTTTTACTTAGAGATTCTTTTCCTTTGGACCTTTGTGATGGTTACTTTTCTCTCATTGCTCAGATAAAATATCTGGCACCCAAAATTAAGGAAGAAAAGGTTTATTTAGCTCACAGTTTGTGGAGGTTTCAGTCCGTAATCAGCTGGCTCCAAAGCAGGGTGGCATGGCACAGAGGCAATACTTCAAGGCTACAGCAGGAGTAGCAAGAGCAAAAGGTAAAGGAGAGAGCAAGCCTGTTTTCCTCCCCTATATTATAAGCAGGCTACTCCCAACCCAAGGTTGGGTGTAGCACTCACACTCTCTCCCTGCTCTCCACTTGTACAGGCTCAGGTTGTTTACAAGTGAGGCCCCTGGCCCCCTAGAACCGTAATGGCCTGTCCTCTTTACCCTAGAGTGCAAAACTGCTGAGTTATTTAGTTAAGCTTTTAGATCTCTCAGATTGACAGTGTATCAACCGTTACAGACCTCCTGTCAAATCACCACACGTCTTTTCCAGGGATTTTACCTTGTGGTTGGTAAGAACAATTCTAATTCAGTGAATTGCCACCTCTGGTTCCACAGGTATCTTTCCAGTATCTTTAAATGCCATGGCAGTGAGTTGGCTTTGTGACCAATTTGTTCCTTGGCAGGAATGAATAGTAGTGAGTCAGGAGCAAGTGGTGATGGAGCAGAAGTCCGTTGCATCCATAACCATGTCTCCCTCCAGAAAAACTAAATCTGGAGCTGAAGATTTAGCTTAGTGGCGCAGTATCTGCCTAGCAGGTATGAGGTCCTGAGTTTGATTCCTGGTAAACCCCTCCATCAAAAAAAAAAAAAAAAAAAAGAAGAAGAAAGAAAGAAAAAGAAAAGAATTAGATGTTATTATTTTAAAGCATTGGTTGTTTTGTTTTGTGTTCTTGAGACAGGATCTTACTGTGTAGTTCAGGCTGGTCTCAAGTTTGTGTTGATCTTTTTGTCTCAGCCTCCTGAGTGCTAGAATTATATAGGCATGTGCTGTTTTCTTTCATACCGAGCTGTTTTCTTTCACTGTTGGAAGAAATTGATGTTTTTTTCCTAGCTGAGTACTGGATGAAGTTATTAGTGTATTTAATGTTCACTTGAATTAAAAATTATAAATCATGGCTTAACTACTTGAGTCATACATAGTAAAAATATATTATTTTCTTCCTTCAAAGAGATTTCTGAGTTGAGGGCAACTGTGTGCATAGCAGGTTTTTTGTCTTGAATCTTATGCTTATTCTAGGGTATAATTTCAGTGATTGAAATACAGTAATAGATAAAATTGCTACACTGCTATCATAGTGTGTTTGCTCACTCTGATACTATTGGTGGATGATGTGGTATCTGGTAGTTCCAGGCCTTTTACGTCCCACCCAAAGAATTGGCTGAGACAACCACCAAACAAGTAAACATAACTTATATTTAAAGCCAAGGAATAAAAGCAAAGGGTGAAGAAAAAGAGAAGAGCAAGAAGCATGTCCTGCAAACAGAATGGGGTATGGGCCAATGCGGAAGCAGAAAGACAGCAAAACAGGAACCTTCTAATGGTAGCAAAGTCAATGGTCACAGATTTTTATACCCTCTCAGATCCAGACCCTTGGGAGTTGCACTGCCTGTGCCTTCCAGCCGTGATTGATAGCCTATTGTTCAGCTTTCATTCTGGATCTTTGTAGTGAACAGGTTATGTCTTGTTTTCCAGCCAATTGATATTGCCATAATCTCCTGCCTCAGTGTCGTTCGGGTTCTTTCAGTTTAATTCTTGAATTTAAATACATGTACATGTATTTTATTTTAATCATTAATGGTGATTCTTTGCATCTGTCACACCCTTTTGCATTGTTACCATAGATAGAAATTATGGCATCTCTGGATATAGAAAGTTGACTCAAACCTGTTAGAATTAATTTTCTAGAATATTAGAAAAAAATAAATCTTTTATAATATAGTTATGTGATTACATGGTTCCATGTGATACAAATGATTGATTAATGTAATACTGCTTTTTTGTGATTGTATTGGAAAATTACATTTGGTCTTGGGGCAGGCTGAGGGTTTTTTTTACTTAAAATTTTATTTTTCAACTAATCATACCCATGCACAGGCTGCAAAAATGGCAGCTTAAGTCTTGTAATTATAGAACTCTACATTTTTGAGTAAGATGTTTAAAAACTAAATATAATGATAAAGTTTATTTTCTAAGAAAAATTAAAATCACTTAGTTTTTATTATCTCTAGTAAAAATTAAGGGATTTGTTATAACTGTGGTGGTTAAGTGATGGTTTTTCTGTGGACTATAGTCCCTATTTTCTTTGGTCTCACTTTTACTAATTTTGGTTTTCTATGTGATTAGAAAAGTTACTTTTTCTAAATATTTTCTTCAGATCATACTTTTAATCATTTTCCTCTATAGTTGAGTTTATTTTTGGTATTCTTGAAATTTTTAATTTCACATTTCCCAAAATATAGGTTATAAGGATTAAATATTATTGACCAAGAGAGCTAAACTTTTATTTGGTTTTATTTGGTTTGGGCCAGTACCCTGTGGATCTCTTCCAATAAGAGAAATGGAAGCAAAATCTAAAAACTTTCTAGAAATCTGAAGGCTGAAATTTCATAACTGACAATTTTCTTGATTTGTAAATAATTTCATGCTTCATTTAATGTATCTTCTTCTGCAACAAACCACAAAAGTATGCATTAGGTCACTTAGAAAATATAGAATTATCCTGATATAAAAGCAGCAAGTAATTTTTGAAAACCTGCCATTTCTACAATGCTCATATTTTTTATAGGGAGGAAGAAGATAATCCTTCTCTGTTCCAATCTCCCCACCAAAGTTATCTGTGTTACAAATATTGGATAATTATTAATTGTTAGCATTTATTATGTATACCGGACAGTATTCCTGAGTGCTTATCTTATTCAGAAACATTTGTTGGGTCTTTACATTTTACTTTTTTTTATGTGCAGAATTATACAGAGCCATATCCATAATTTCTGTTTTCTCAGTGGTTGAAATAACATACCTGTTAATAAGAAATAAATTACAGCTTGTGGCTTTGTGTTAGTCACTTTCTCATTGGTACAAAATATCTGTCACCTAGAACTTAAAGGAGAAGAAGATTCATTTAGCTTATGGTTTTAGTCCAGAGTTAGCTGGCTATAGAAAGGGTATAGAAAGAAATTGGACTAAAGGCTGAAACCCAACAGGGCAAACGTTAAATCCTGTTCTATATCTGGCACCCAGAGTAAGTTGTGATGAGATGTGAACTCCAGAAGTCTTGGGCAACCCCAAATGTATGGCATTGCTGGTTGCAGCTCTTATGGCTTCTCATTTGGGATGAGTTACTCACTGCCTTCACCTTTCCTCAGCAGACCTTCTATGTCCCTGGTATCTCCAAATTTCTTGCAGTCTACACCGTACTTCTAGCTTCACACTCACAGCTTCATGCATTGCCCTCTCAAGAGTACACTACCTGACCTCCCAGGCCTTCTTATAAAATCTGGATAGAAGCTTCCCTGACCCCATAATTCTTCCATTCTGCAAGCCTCTAAAACTAGCACCATATTTATGATGCCAAGGTCTACCTCCAGCTTGAACAGTATAGTCAGGCCCTCTTGGATCATGATTTCAGGGGCTTCAGAGTGCTTGATAGCTAAGCACAATGAAATAACCTCAGATGCCATTATTTGCATATTGGACTGGTTTGTGGACCACAATTTCTTTAAAGAGTTACTTTGTAAAAGCACATTAATTTTTAAACATTAATTTTTAATTTTTTGCTTAGATATCAGTTTTTATTTGTTTTCATTTCCAGGTTTTTTTCCCCTTTATGAATGCCCTCTCTGTACATGGTATTTGTTTCAAGGAATATTAGATAAAAGCATTATGGATACTCATGGAAGTGATTTTAATTATATTACTTCAATAACGATAAACCAGGAAATAAAGGAAATGTGATCAAGCTGAGCCTTAAAAGATCTGTAGTACTTTGATGGCAGTTGGACAATGAGGCAGTTGAAGAAGAAACATTTTGAAAGACACAGAATCAAGCAACAGTGAACATTTCCTTGGCATATAAATTGTTTAGGCCAAGAAAAGTATCATGAAAATAAGTAAGATATTTTGAAGATAAGTTATGAAAGTCTTGTTCATGTGGAAGAGTGCTGGATATTGGTACTGGGAATCAAACTCAGGACCTTGCACTTGCCAGGCAGATGCTGTGTCACTGAGCTGTATTCTCAGCTGGGTGCTGAGTATTGAATCCAGGGCCTTCACCGTGAGTTACATCCCCCAACCCATCCACCCCCACTTTTTTTTGAGACAGGTTATCACTGTAATTGAAGTTCCTTGCCCAGGCTGGGGTTGATTTTATAATCCTCCTGCCTTAAGCCTGTCAGAAAATGCTGGAGTTTATTTTATTCTTACTTTGTGATCTAGAATGAGTAAAATTCTGAGACAAAGAAGGCTATGAGCCACCTGAGTGTGAGAGCACATGTCTATAGTCCCAGCACTTCAGAGACTGAGGCAGGAGAATTGTGAGTTGGAGGCCTGCCTAAGACTACTCAATGAGTTCAGATCCAGCATGGACTATATATATAGTGAGCTCCTGTCTTGGAAAACATTAAATTTAAAAAAAAAGAAAAAGAAAAAACAAAGAAAGGCCATAGAGTTAGCTGTCATAGTGAAGTGGATTCACAGTTTAAGCAGAAGGAACAAGATGAAAATACAAAGACAAAGGACGAATCAAGGTTCAGAGTTTGTTGGATTAGAGGTAGAGAATTCCTACATTTATAATGAGTCCTACCACAAAACTTTTTTGTAGAATAACTGAAGAAGCAAGACCAGAAAGTGATTTCAGTATAGGAACTCGTTAGTTGAGTTTTAGGCAATGTCCTACGCTATAATGATTAGTAGATGAATAAAACACAATTTTCTTCTTAGGGGTTTTTGCAAGTTGATTATTTTTCTATACATTTTTATAGCTTAATCCTTTAAAATATTTATGGGTGAGATTTTCAGGTAATCAGAAAACAGATCAGATGATGATGATGATGAATAATGTTTGTGATACTGGGGATTATAGCTCTTTTCTTTCAAAAGTACTATATTACAATGACTTTATTATAATAAAGTATGGTTTAATATTTAATTAGAGGAAAGCTGTTAAAATTGATGTCATTTAAAATTGTACAAAATCATAGTGCTACATAATTTACTGTTTTAGAAGATCAAGTATTTCAAGAGCTTAAACATTTGTTTTTATATATTGTTTCTCATTTCTACTTTTTAATTTACAGTTTGATTTGGGGCATTTTCGTAACTTGCATGGTATCCTTTCCACAATTAAGGAAATGACTATATATATCCATCATCTTCTAAAACTTCCTTTATCTTTTCTTTGCCTTGTATTTGCAAACTATTTATTGTTATGGATTAGTTTATATTTTCCATAATAATATAAATGCAATTGTGCAGTATGTTTTTTGAGGGGAAGATCTGGGGTCTGTAACTCAGTATTATTATTTTGAGATTTATATTTGTTGTTGCATATACCAGTAAATTGTATGTTTGATTATTGAGTGGTATTACATTTTATAAGTCACTGTATTTTGTTTATTCAGTTGACTTATTGATGTATATTCGGTTGTTTGCATCATTATTTCTCATGGATAACTTCCTAAAAGTTGAGTGACTGGACCACAGTTACCTTTTTAAGAAAACTGTTTAACTGTTTCCAAACACATGTTACTAATTTGTATTCATTGATCAGTCATTAAGACATGCTATTCTTTCACATCCTAACATTTGGCAGAGCCATTCTTTTGATTTTTAGCTATTCTAATGGGAATCTATTGGTAACTTATTGTGGTAGTTCACCATCTGAAATATGCTTTAGTAAAGTATCTGTTCAAATGTTCAAATATTTTATCCATTTTAAAAATTGAGTCATTTTCTTGTTATTGAATTATAAGAAAAGTTCATTACATAAGACATATGTTTTATAATTGTTAATTTTGTGGTTTGCCTTTTCATTCTTTTTACACTTTATTATTTTTTTCAGTTTTTCATTTTCATTATTACGTGTTTGCATTGCATGATAATTATATTCCTTGTGTGGAGTTGATATCTATCTATCTATCGATATAGATATATATCACATCTTAATTCTTCTTTTCAAGCCTTTGCCTTCCCCTTCCTCCCTACGCCCTTTATCTCTTCAGCTCTTTCCATTTGGACAAAATCAGTCTTCCTGCTTCCCATTATTTATTTTTCATTTTGCTCTTTGTTTGCATTTTTGGCTTCTCATATAAAAGAGAAACTGTAGAATTTAAGCTTGTATGTCCAATTTATTTCACTTAGTTTGGTCTCAAGGTGCATTCATTATTCTACAAATGACTCAAGTTTATATTTGTGGCAGAGTAGTATTCCATAGTATATAAATGCTGCACTTTCATTATCCATTCATGTGTTGATAGACATCTAGGGCACTTCCAGAATTCAGGTGTTGTGACTTATGCTGCTATAAGTGTATGTATACAACTGTCACTCTCATATGATGTCTTTACTTCTTTTGGAAAGATACCTAGACAGGGAATAGTCAGATTGAATGGAATTTCTAACTTTATGTTTTTTGTGGAAGCTCCATACTGATTTGGATAATGTTTGTACTAGTTTACATTTCTATCAACAGTAGAGAAAGGTGCTTTTTTTTCCTGCAGCTTCACCAGCATTTATTTTTATTTAAGTTTTTGATGATTGCCATTCTTTCTGGAGTAAGATGAAATCTCAGTTGCCATTCTTTCTGGAGTAAGATGAAATCTCAGTTGTTTCAGTGTGCATCTCTTTAATGGCTAGAGATGTTTAACATTTTTTCATGTATTTATTAGCCATATGTACTTTTTCTTTTGAGAAGTGTCTAGCCATTTCAGTTGCCTATTTTTGATTGAGTCTTCTATCTTAGGCATCTAATTTTTTTGAGTTCTTTATATATTCTAGACATTAGTCTTCTGTACAAAGAAGCAGCACAAGTTTTTTCCATTCTGAAAAATTGTCTCTTTGCTGGTTTTTTCTTTGCTGTGCCTTTTAATTTTAAGTCATTCTCATTTGTTTATTTTTAATGCTATTTTTTGTGCCACTGGGGTTCTGTTCAGAAAGCCCTTTCCTACTCCTGTGTCTACAAGGGTATTTTATCTTGGAGCAGTTTAAGTGTTTCTGTTTTAACATTTAGATCTTTGAACCATTTTGATTTTTATTTTAGTATATAGTGGAGAGATAGAGTGTAGATTCAGTCTTCTGCATGTGAATAACCAGTATGTTTGTTAAAGAAGCTATCTATCTCCAGCATAAGCTTTCAGACTCCTTTCCAAGATCAGGTAGCTTAATTGCCTGGAGTTATTTCTGCATTTTCTGTTCTGTTCCACTGACACACGTATCTGTTTTTGTGCCAGTACTATGTTGTTTCTATCACTGCTTTTAATATACTTCAACTTTGGGTTTGTGATAGCTTCTGTTTTTCTTTTCTTTTTTTTTTTTTTTTAACCTAGGATTGCTTTTGCTGTTCTAGATCTCTTCTGTTTCTATGTGGTTCTTTTCTCTTGTTCTGGGAGGATTGCTGTGGGTACTTTGATTGTGACTGCATTAAATATGTGTATCAGTTTTATGAGTGGTATGACTCAGTAAGTATGGCCATTTTTTATCTGGTAATAACAGGATATCTTTCTGTGTTCTAATGTCTTCAGTCTCCATTTTCAGAGTAATACAATTTTCATTGTAGATGTCTTTCACTTCCTTGTTTAGATTAATTCCTAAGTAGTTACTTTTTCTTGATGATATTGTGAATGATACCATTTTCTTAATTTCTTTCTTGATGGATTTGTTATTGATATACAGCAACATTAGTGCGTTTGTGTGTGTGTGTTGGTTGTGTATCCTGCTGTGTTTCTGAATTTGGTTAGTAATTCCAGGAATCTTTCAGTGAAACTTTTTGGGTCTTCTATATTAGAGGACCATGTCATCTAGAAATAAGGAAAATATGATTTCTTCTTTTCCTATACATATATCACTTTTATTTATTTCTTTTGCCTAATTGTCTGCCTAATATTTCAGGTATATTCAGAACAGGATTGGTGATAGTGGACATCTTTGTCTTGTTCCTGTTTTTAGAGGGAAAAGCTTTTAGTTTTCCCCTATTTATATGTTTCCCATTAGTTTGTCATAATTGGCTTTATCAGATTGAGATAAGGTCCTTTTGTACCTGTTTTCTTCAGGGTTTTTATCATGAATGGATGTTGGATTTTGTCAAAGGCTTTTTTCTGTGTCAGATGAGATAGTCATGTGATTTTTGTCCTTGTTTCTGTTTATGTGATGTATCAGATTAATTAGTTTTCACATATTGAATTATCCTTGCATCTCTGGGATAAAGCCTACTTGGTCATTATGTGTGATCTTTTCTTTCTTTTTTTTTTAATGTGTGATCTTTTTGATGATTTGTTACATTCTATATGCCAGTATCTTATTTAGGATATTTGTATCTGTGTTCATTAAAGAGATTGGAATGCAGTTTTCTTTTTTGATTTGATTTGGGAGTCTGTTAGTGTGACCTGTAAGCAGTGATTTGTGGAGTATTCTTTCCCTTTTGATTTTATGAAAGAATTTGAGGAAAATTGGCCCTTAGATATTCCATGAAGTTCTTGTACAATTAAGCAGTGAATCCATCAGGACCTAAACTATTCTTAGTTGGTAGGTTTTTTTATTACCACAATTTCAGTGCCTGTTATTTTGTTATTTAGGGTTTTATACTTTCTTGGTTCAATTTTGGTAATTCCTATGTATCTAGGAATCTACCCATTTCTTCTGAATTTCCAATCTATTGGCATACAAGTTTTGAAATAGTTGCAAGTAACCTTCTGAATTTTGATTTCACCTTTTTCATTCCTAATTGCATTGATTTGGGTCTTTTTGGTAAGATTGGTTATGAGATTGTGTACTTTATGTTTTAAAAAAACAGCTATCAATTGTTTGTATTGTTTTTAGTCTTTATTGAGTTCTGCTCTGATTTTTATAATTTCCTTTCTTGTACTAGCTTTGAATTCAATTGTTCTTGTTCTTCTGGAGTCTTGAGGAGCACAATTGTTTATTTGGGCTTGCTTTGTTTTTCTGATGTGGGCATTCACAGGTATAACTTCACTCTTTCCACTAAGGACTACTTTCATTGAGTTCCATAAGTTCTGGTATATTGTACTAGTATTATTGTTTAATTCTGGGACATGTCTTATTTTGTCCTTGTCTTGTTCTCTGTCCTATTGATTATTTAATAGTGTATTGTTTAAATTCCACAAATTTGCATAATGTCTTTGGTTTCTTTTACCATTGAATTCTAATTTCATTGTGCTATTGTCTTACACTATGGATGGGATAATTTTGATTCTTCACTGACTGGTTTGTGGTCTAATTTGGAGAAAGTTCTATGTGCTATTGAGCAAAGCGTATATTCTGTTGTTGCATGGAACACTTTGTAAATGTCTGTTGAGTCCATTTATTTAAAGGTTTTGTTCAAGTCTGATATTTCTCTGCTGAGTTTTTGTCTAGTTGATGTTTATGCCATTGGAATATTGAGATTCTCAATGATAATCATGTTTATGTAATTTTTTGTGTCCAGTAGAACTTGTTTTATTAGGTTAGGTATGCCATTTTTTGATGCATATATGTTAATCATTTTTGTCTTCCTGTTAATTGTTCCCCTAACCAATATATTGTGACCTTCTTTGCCTTTTCTGATCAGTTTTGACTTGAGTTCACTTTGTTTACATTGTTTCTGGGTTCCTGTTGCATAATATATTGTTTTCCACCCTTGGATTTTTAGTGTATGAATTTTCTTATGGGTTAAATGTACGTTTTGTATATAGCATATTATTATATTTTGTTTCTTGAACCATTCTGCCAAGTTTTATTGATTGGGCAATTGATACTATTAACATTTAGAGTTATTGTGAAAGGTATTGACTTATTTTGACAATGCGTTATTTTCCTGTTACTGATTTCCTTGCCTTGCCTCCTACTTAACTCTTCACCCAGCTTCATGTATTCATTCTGTTGGACCTTTTGGCATTGTTAATTCTGTTGTCCCTTTCAAGGATATCATTGAGAAATTTTTGGATTGCTTATTTGATGGTCACAGATTTCTTTAGACAGTCTTTATCATGGAAATATTTTATTTCTGCATTATGATCTAGGATATGTCAGTCTTGGTTAGAAGTTATTTTCTTTCAGAGCTTGAAACACTTCACTCCAATGTCTCCTAGTCTTTATGATTTGTGCAGAGAAGTCTGTTGTAATTCTAGTGGATTTACCTTTATAAGTGATTCTTTGCTTTTCTCTATAGAAGATTATAAAATTCTTTTCTTGAATATGAAGTGTTGTGGAAAGATTATTTTCTTAGGGTGGCTTTTGAGGTTATATATGCCTCACTTATTTGTATGTTAATTTACCCATATTTGGGAGGCTTTCTGCTGTTATTTCTATAAACAGGTTTTTTATGTCATTTGTATGGTCTTAAGATTTTTCACTAATTCAAATTAATCTTAGTTTTCCTGTGTCACCTAGCAAATGGTTATCCACTTTTTATTTCCTTTATTGTTTTTAAAGTACTGTTCATTAATTTGTCACCTGTACATCCTCTATGTTGTATTCTTATACTCTGCCCTTATGTTGGTCATGTCTGCTCCCCATATTTTTGATAGAATTTTTAATCTGAATTTCTATTCAGTACCTTTTTTAAAAAAAATGAATTTTAACTTTTCTGTGCTTGACATTCATGTTTCTCTTGTTTTGTTCAGTTCAGGTAGCTTTTCATTAATGACTTCCCTAGAGCCATAGATTATTAGAACCATTATTTGTTTGGTGTACCTTACTTATAGTTATCAAGCACCTTATTAATCTTTCTTTTTAATCTTCTCTGTTATCCTTTGAATAATTCATTTGTGGGGCTTTTGATTTCCTTCTCCTTCATGCTCCATGGATCAAGTCTGTGGGAGCTGGGAATTTGAGAAGCATTTTCTTATCTTATGTTTCTATTTGTTTTTCTTCTGAAGTTTGTGAGTGTAATGGAAGGTTTTGTTGGTTACTATGCAGACTTCTTTATTTAATATCTGCTTTTTAGCAGTACCCTCTGGGTGTGGATAACTGTAGACTTTGCCTCTGAGCATCTCAATACCTCCCTTTATAAGGGTAAGGAGGTTGCAATGTATCTGACTTGGTACCCAGTTCTCGGGGAATGGCTTGTAGTATCATCAGTGACACAAAGGCAGGCAGCCCAGATACTGACATATATAGATGATGCAGGGGGATAGAAACTCCCAACTTGCTAGATGTCTGGTATGAGCTCATGTCTGCTAAAATCAAAAGAATGAGTTCTAGGAATAACAGAGGTTAAGTGCAGGATCTATTTATTGGGGAAAGAAAGCTTCTAAGAGAGACAGAAGTCCCAAATGGTTGCCGAGGACCCTGTTTTTCAAGGGAGTTTTTATAGAGCAAATCATGAGGTGAGGTGGATTTAAGGTGGGAATGTTTATAGTCAACTAGTAATATTACAAGTATAGTCATTTAGGTACCATTGATCCAGTGGGAAATCACAAGTTGGGCATGAGGTGGGACAAAATTATGGTCAACTAAAAAGGTTATGAGTATAATTGTTAGGTAAAATGGATTAAATGGGGAAGGAGATCATGCAGCAAGCATACTTGGAAGTGAACATGGGCCTTTCCTGGATGGAGTGGGTTAGTGGCTATTCCTGGCCCCCTACCCAAGGTGATTAATAGCTGTTTAGAATATCAATCTTACTCCAAGGGGAAATAAGTAGATGTAGTCATTCTATCTTTTGTCTTGAGGTCTGGTCTTTAAGGAATGCACCTCTTCCATAGTTACAGCGTGTTCTTATCTTCTGCACTGACTCTTGAGGGTTTATATTTGTCTGACTGCCTATAATATTTCTACCCAACTTAGTTGCCTACAACTTTTTTTTTTGTACCAAGGATCGAACTCATGACCTTGCACTTGCCAGGCAGGTGCTTAAGCCACTGAGCTAAATCCCCGGCCCCCTGTTGCCCATAATATTAAGAAAACTGGTTAATAACAAGCACTATGGCATTTGGCTATACTGATAAAATCAACAATAATAGTAGCTTTAGGGATAAAACTAGATATTAACATACCCTAAGAACCAATAATATACCAGTCACAACCATATAAAAGAGATCTATAATTATTATATAAACTCTGTTTATGTAATACTGATCTATAGTAAACATCTAATAAATGAAACAACTTTACTGACAGCTTAAGAGTTAACTATCTTAAGATTTATAAAACTTAATGGTTATACTAGTAAAGACAGAGGGGTTGGGAAATCAGAGAATGAGAAAAGCAAAACTGGAAATACTGGCCAGTGGAGGATAAGAAGGAGAGAAAATTGAGGGAAGGGATCCATCCTATTGAGACGTAAAGAAGAGTTGAATAGTATTTGATAATAGTATCAGTAAAAAAGAATTAAGAAAAGAAGAAAAAACAAAAACAGCAAAGTAAAAGAAACATCTTAAAAGAATAGAAAAAGTGACTAAACAACAAAAATACCAGTGAAGGAAAAAGCAAGGAAAAAATTGAGTCAATGAAAAAACCTACTTCTGTGTTTTTGAATGAGCAGCTATAGATAGCTAAATGAGTTATAAATATTAGAGAATGCTAAACAGGGCTATATCTTCAGTGCAGAACAACAGTTGTGGCAGGTGGCTCATTCACTGAAGGTCAGGCTTCTCTAGGGATGAACAGCAGTGACTGATATTCTAAATCAAGCCCAAGATCCTGAGTTTGATTTCTGGTATTCCCCCTCCCAATAAATAAATAAGTATACTTCAATCACCTTGGGTGGGGGAACAAAACCTCCTGCCCATTCCTTCCCAGAAAAATCCTTGTTCCTTCCAAGTAAGCTTGCTACTCCATTTTACCCCCAATTTAATCAATATTACCAAAGCAACTATACTTGTAATCTTATTGGTTCACCAGAGTTTTGTCCTGTTTCATACCCACTTTGTGATTTCCCATTGGATCAATATTACCTAAGTGACTATATTTTCAGTCTTATTACTTGACTATAGTTTTGTCCCACCTTGAACCTACCTCACCTCCTGGCTTGAGGTGAGGTAGGCTCAAATCCTTGAGCCATAAATTTTACAATATACAAAAATTAGGTTAAGGGTCCAGGGATTTAGTTCAGGGGCATAAGTGCCTGCTTGGCAAATGCGAGGTCGTGAGATCAATCCCCAGCACCCCCCCAAAAAAAAAAAAAGGTTAAGACAGATTCTGGAACTAAATAGAAACAGTAGGACTGGGATGGATTGGTCTTGCCACTGCTGCCCAGTGTCAAGGGGAAACAACACCTAACAAGCTTTGAATTTGTA
Organism: Hydrochoerus hydrochaeris; assembly: GCA_004027455.1. NCBI lineage: Eukaryota > Metazoa > Chordata > Mammalia > Rodentia > Hydrochaeridae > Hydrochoerus > Hydrochoerus hydrochaeris. The sequence continues at coordinate 88,314 of PVLA01001792.1, read as the reverse complement.
GGTGCCGTGACCAAGGGATAGAATTCACCAGTACAGAGTCCGCCAGGGGCAAGTGTAGCATGTAGTTGGGGGAGGCTCCTTTTCTGACTGGCTGGGATGGGGTTGGGAATGACAGTGCCTTTCTAAGTGTGGAAGCTTTTTGTTTTGAAATCCGCTTTATCAGTAGGGTTTTTGTGTGTGTGTGTGTGCTTTTGGTATCCTATCTCAACTTTGCTTTTAATCCAATGTCAAAAGGCTTTTTTATGTCTTCTGGTAGTTTTATAGCCATAGTGTTTATATTTAGTTCCAGAATACGTCTTAACCTAATTTTTGTATGTTGTAAAAATTATGGCTCAAGCATTTTTGTCAACAAGAATATCTGATTGAGAAATAATCCGGTGTTTTGTTTTGTTTTGTTTTGTTTTGTTTTGTTTTGAGAAAATACTAATTTACTACTGAATTGCCTTTGTGAAAACCAAGTATCTGTAGAAATTAACATATATTCTAGATTCTTCAATAATTGTGTATTTTAGCCAGCATCACTTTCTTTTGCTTACTGTAGTTGTATACTATCATTTGTTGAGCCCTTTATTTCTTATTGGTTAGAATTTTCTGTATATATACCTCGTATATATTTTGTTAAATTTATTCCTTAAAAATTCATATTTTCTGTTGTGTTTGTAAATAAATATCTTAAAAATTCTTAGAGTTTTGCAGTCTTACTAAGCTCAGTTATTCTAGTTTTATTTTTTTTCTTTTCTTTCCTAGATTGTTTGAATTTTTTATGTGGGAAATCTTGTCACCTGAAAAGAGGAGATAGTTTTGTTTTTTCTAAGCTGTGTGTATCATCTTACCCCATTTCTTTCTATCTTGCTCTTGTTATACATCCACTACAAGATTGAGTAGTAGTGGTTAAGACTGAAATTTTTGCTTGTCCTACATTTCACGCATTAGCATTCATGTTTTATTATTAATTTGATACTAACCTTTAATTTTGGATTGATACACATTTTAAAATTTGGGGATATTTCCTTCTAGTTTTAGTTTTCTAGTGGAGTTTTAATCATAAATGGCTGTCAGATTTTTGTTGAGTGCTTTTTGTCTATGTTAAATTGATCATTTAGTACAGTTCTTCTTTAGTCTCTGAATATAATGAATTATACTTTCAATTTCCAAACATTGAACCAGTCTGGCCTTTCTTGGATGTCTATTTGGAGATTAGTGCTAGTTATAATGTCATTATTATATTAGAAAATTCTCATCTGTGTCTATGAAAGATTCTGTATTCTCTTGAAGTTTTCTTGTAACTTCTTTTTCTGGTGTTGGCCTCAAGCTAAGCTTGTAACTCAGAAATACAGGATCCCTTAGGTTACCTATTAACACCAATGTTTTTCGAAGTTTGTGTCTTTGAAAGAATTTTTCCTTTTAATCTGGGTTGTTGAGTTTATGGACATGAAATTTAAATGCTCTCTTATTTTAGTTTTAATGTTCATAGGATCCATATTTACATCTTTGTTTTTATTTCAGATAAAACTTGTATTTTCTGTTTTTTCCTTTTGTCGGGTGGCTAGAGGTTTGTAAATTTCATTGAACTTTTTATTGATTTTTAAAAAATTTTTCTTTGTTGTTTTTCTGGGTTAGTTTATTTTTGGTTGTTACCTCTCTGGTCTTTACTTGTCAGTTTATGCTTTTGATTCATACTCTACCCGACACTTGAGAGACTTTCAGCAAATCTTTAGAATTTTTTTCTTTCCTCTTTGAGTACTTCTCTGTGGTACTTAGCTTTGCAAACTCTACCTGCCTTGGTCACTCTGGATCAAAGTTGTTTGTTGATTGGTTTGTTTTAGTGGGGTGTTGAAGATGGCACCTAAAGCATTGCACATGGTAAACATGTATACTTCCATTGAGCTATATATTTAGGCCCTTGCCTTGTTTTCTCTGTATCTCTGTTGTCTTTTCAACGCAGGGAGTCTTTTGAACTTTATTCCTTTTTAAACTGTGACCTTTATACTCATTGTAGGAAACTGAAGCAATCATTGTGCTCATTTATTTTATTTCTCATCTCCCATGGACCTGATATACAGTGTCTTGAAAACTGTTACTTGATGTATTTTATCTAATATTTAAAAAAAATCTGTTTCTGTCAGAATATTTAGTCTATTCCCATTACTTCCATGTTTGCCAGAAATATTGCACTATGTACTTTCCAATTTTTTAAATCATTTCTATTTAAATGGTAAAATCTTAAAAGAACACAGTTTATGTTACTTTTTAATTACTAATGTTGAGGTTAGTTTTACTTATTCAGAATTTGGCACTTTACATGCATGTATTTGAGCTCAATGGAAGGTGATAAAAGGAAATAGTTGGGCGAGAGCAAGTCTCCCCCCCCCCACACCACCACGAACCAGCACCATGAGCAGGCCGCCACCACAGTAGGAACAGCCAGACCCCAGCCTCCACAGCCACACAGACTGACAAAACTCCCCACCCCCACAAAGTGACCAGCTAATCTGGAGAAACACAGACTGCGAAGATAACTATTTAGGTGAAATGCAGTTACTTGATGCTGGTTGTGTTTTGGTGTTTCACTGACCTCATAGGTCTAGAACCAGTAGTTTGATCATCTGTTCAGAGGATAGTGCTACACAGTGTGGCATCTAGACAGGATCTCCTTCTGAGGGAGGTAACCATTGTTGATTCTCTATTGTCTTGTTTTGAAGTCCTGTATTGTTTTCATTGTTTTGTTGGATTGGGTTTGATTCTCTTTTGTTTTGTTTGATTTTGTTATATCTGATGGCAGCTATTTAAAAGACAGCAAGACATACTATGGTAACCATTTTGAATTTACTGTTGGATTGTTTGAAGTGCTTTATTACATTTATTGGTTTGTTTTTACTGTTTCTATTCTATTCTGTTTGATTTTTACTATGTCCAAAGGTATCCAGCTATTTAAAAGACAACAAAAGGCATTATGGTAACTGTTGTTGATTTTCTAAGGTTTTGAAGTCCTGTGTCATTTATACTGGTTTGTTTTGATTGGTTTTATTCTGTTTTATTTTCCTTGGTTTTATACTCTTTAAAATAAAATTTTAAAAGAAATAATAAATAAAGTTACTATTTGATTGAATGTCTTCCTTGTCAGATGAATGTTCTCTAGTGTGGTAATATAATTTTATTCTCATCTGACAATTATGATTCCTTTTAAAAAATTTATTTCTTGTAATGCTGAGAATTAAATTCAGATAATTCTGATTCTTACAGCCAGATTTCTAGAGCTATATATCTCTCCTCCTGCTAGCCACCAATGACGCAACTGGACCATTTACCCTTAGTTTTTTTTTTTTTTAAAGGGATAAAACAGAAAAAGGAGAGAAATATTACAGAATTTCAAAAAAAAACATAAACAGTAAAAAATCACTAGCTGATAAATTACATATTGCTCTTTTAGAAATAGTTGTTCAAGTTACAAAATTAAAGCACACAAAATAGACACTCAAGCAGTGAGGCTGCAACCGGTTCTGTTCAACAATCAAACAAGAACTAAGAAATATGAGTGAGTAACAATCCTGCACGCATAAATATACATGCAGTTATATTTTTTATAGCACTTCCTATTTTCTCTTTTTTACAATAGCAATTATACATTTTTTTAATTTAAACACAAAAAAACCAGGAAAAAGGTAGAAATATTACAGAATTTCAAGAAAAGAAGATAAACAGTAAGAAATCACTAGTTGATACATTACATATTGTTCTTTTAGAAATAGTTATTCAAGTTACAGAATTAAAGCACACAAAGTGGACACTAAAGCAGTGAGAGTGCAAACAGATCTGTTCAACAATCCAGCAAGAACCTAGAAATATGGTCATCAATCCCACACATCTAAACATAGCGCTTCCTATTTCCTCTTTTTTTACAATAGCAATTATACATTTTTAAAATTTTATTTAAAGAAAAGAAAAAAAAGAGAAAAAAGGGTAGCAACAATACAGAATTCTAAGAGAAACAAAGAAAAAGGAGAATGAGAAAAAGCCCCACTAAGAAATCAGTAATTTATGAATTACATACTGTCATCCTGGATGTCGTTATTCAAGTTACAAAGTTAAAGGGTACATAGTAAATATTCAAACAGTCAGATTACAAACAGTTCTGCTCAAAGATGCAACAAAGATTCAGCAATATGGTCATCTATTTTACACACTCAAACATGCAGTTATATCCTTTAGAGCACTTTCTTTTCCTTTCTTTTTTACAATAGCAATTAAACATTTTGGTTTTATTACTCTTGTAGTTCTTATTTACTTTTTACACTAGAGACACAATATGATATTTATAAATATGATTCTTATTTATTTCACTAATGAGGATAGTTTCAAGTTGTCTCCATTTGCCTATGAAGGCCTCAAGATCATCCTTTTTTATAGCTGAGTAATATTCCAGTGTATAAAAATGCCACCTTTTTCATCCACTCTGCAGTTGATGGGCATCTTGGTTATTTCCAGGATTTAGCTATCACAAGTTGTACAGCTATGAACATGGGTGCACATATATCACTGTGATATGAACTTTTCAGTTCTTTGGGGAAAATACCCAGGAGGGGGATAGCTGGATTGAATGGGGCTTCCAATCCTAGTCTTCTGAGAATTCTCCATATGGATTTCCATGTACTGGCTTGACTTTGCATGTTATGTTCCAGTTGTTTCTTTCTGCTTTTCCCCTTATTTAATTGTTTATCCTACCTAGATGTTTCTTTCTGTTGTTGTTTTGGGGATTGTGGTCATTTTTATCTCTGTCTAGTATGTCTTTCAGTAATCTTTCCAGGGTTGGTTTGGTGGACATGAATTTCTTTAGTTGTTCTTTGTCATGGAAGTATATTGTTTTTCCATTAAATTTGAATGAAAGTTTTGCTGCGTACATCAGTCTGGGTTGAAGGTTGTTTTCTTTCAGGGCTTGAAATACCTCACTCCAAACTCTTCTTGACTTGAGGGTTTGTGCTGAAAAGTCTGCCATGATTCTAATGGGCTTTCCCTGATAGGTGAGTTGTGTCTTTTCTCTGGAAGCTTTTAATATTCTGTTTTTATGCTGTATGTCTGAGATCTTAATTATTATGTGTCTGGGTGTGGATTTATGTTGATTGTGACTGTTTGGTGTTCTATATGCCTCACTTATCTGCACATCAGATTCATTCCCCATGTTTGGGAAATTTCCTGCTATTATTTCTGTAAATACTTTACGTATGTCATTTGCCTGGACTCCTGTAGCTTCACTAATGCCCATTATTCTTATATTGTTGCTCTTGGCATCATCATGAAGCTTCTGGATTGTCATTTCATGCTGCTTTGTTATTTTTAAAAGTTCTATCCTTTCCTGATCACTAACTGTGATCAAGGTCCAAAATCCTATCCTCAGCTTCCTTTAGGCGGTTTTGCATGCTTTCAATAGAATTTTTTGTTTCTTGGATGTCTCTTTGAGTTTGTTTCATGAATTCTGCTTGTTTTCTATATTGTTCATTCAAAGTTTCAATCAGTTTCCCATGCTCATGTACTTTTTTCTCTAGTTCTTCTTTAGCTACATTCAGCAACTCTTTTACTAAAGTTATTTCTATCTTTACATGGGAGACTACTTCTAATTTAATTTCCTCTATAGCCTGATGCAGTTTTTTTTTTTATTTCACTCGCTATCTTTTCAAAGATTCCCAGTGTGTTACTTTTGGGGTCCTCTATTTCAATGTCTCCTATACTTGCTTCTGGTGAACTATATGTTTGAGACTGCATTTTGGTTTTTCGTTTTGTCATTTTCACTCTGCCTGGTGTTTTCTGTGTGTAGGAGGGGATCACACACACTATTTTCAGATACAACAAAATCATATGGTTAGTTGTAGGGGGTTTTACTACTGGCCCTATTTATCCCCTGTACACCTCTATTTTAGGGGTATACTCACCACACTGATACAGTCAATCCAGTGTAGTCCAAAGTTCGCCAGCTGGGAGCAAAATTCCAAATTTTCTCACACTAACTGAATCCCACTGAGATCTTCTGATGTTCCAGGTGGGAGGGTGGGCCCAGATGATACAGTCCAGGGCAGTTTTCAGTCTTGGGCAGGCCTCCTCGATGTTCCCGGTGGCAGGGTGGGCCCACGGTGGTGGTTCCAGGCAGCTTACCCCTGATGCAGGCTTCCGCTAAGTTCCCAATGGCAGGGTGGGCCCTTGGTGGTGGTTCTGGGCTGCCCTTAGTTTTATAATAATGTGTTAATTTGAAATACTGGTAGGATGTTGAGGTAGGGACAAATGTATAGGAAGATCACAGATTAAGAAACTATCAATTACAAATGTCCAGTTTCATCATCAATCTGAAGATTGGTTTTTCTTATGCATGTAGGCTAGTATTCTTATAAACAAGCTATATCTGCATAATTTTGAATTTTGACTTACTGGCTCATTTAGAGTAGGAGTTATTGTTCTGCTGTTGTGCTTTTTCCCTCTCTGCTTGTATATGTCTTTGGATATTAAGTTACTTTTTCATATTGACATTCCCCTCTCTTCCTTGTACCCAGTTCATAACCAACTCTTATTTCAGAATCCAGTGATTTTTATCATCATTTACAGTATATTACAGCGTAAATGTCTTGCCGGAGTCCAGCTGCGGCAGGGCTCAGGGGTCCCAAAGGTGGTCAGGGAGTCGGCGAGTGAGAGACAGAAGACACTGCACACCCGTCTCTGAGTGAATCTGAATCTATTTTATTTTTAGAAGCTGGAGTATATATTTCACCTTTGTAACACTTTAATCTTGTTACTTAATTAGCTTGGAAAATGTAAGCCGACGCACCTGGATGCCCACAGGAGGGAGAGATGGAGCGGCAGCTGTGAAGCTATCATGCCGCTCCCTACATTTTTTCCCTTATCACTTATGGGAGTATGGCAGACCCTGTGAGGATAGCGCCTGTCTTGGGTCAAGGACTCTTCATATGAATCCAACCAGGCCTTACCCGTCATGGGCCTGCAGGACAGCAATTGGTCCTGTGCCTGTCTTAGGCGGCCGGTGGCGTAACATATGTGTCCTAGTTGCCCGTCTCTGGCTGTCTATAGGATAGCGCCTGTCTTGGGTCAAGGACTTTTCATATGAACCCAACCAGGCCTTACCTGTCATGGGCCTGCAGGACAGCAATTGGTCGTGTGCCTGTCTTAGGTGGCCGGTGGCCGGTGGCATAACATATGTGTCCTAGTTGCCCGTCTCTGGCTGCCTGTCCAGTGTCTCAGGGCAGTTGTCTCACAGGAATTTTGTAAATCCTCCCCCATGAGCTCTTTCATTTAAAGCTTTTGCATAAAATCTCTCATACTACTCACAGAAGGTAAAATTTCACAATTAGTTTTCACAAAGTTATCTAGAGGGTTTCTAGTAACTCCTCTGGAGTTTCTGTTTTCGATTTCATATTGAGTATTACATGAAAATATATATATGTGAATTACACAAATTCCAATTATCAGTACAAAACATTACAAGATCCTCGCGCCCATTTCTCACATGCGGTGTCCTTTTCCTGGAGAAGCGATTCCTTGAAGCGCTCTCCTCCACCCATGGACCTTGTCACAAGGCGTGGATGGACTAGGACACGGCATGGACGGAAAAGGGCGCCACAGTGTCTGACTGGCAAGAACAAGGTCATGAGTTCGTTCCGTGGCACACCCACAAAAAAACCTTTCACTACAGTGTATTACAAATACGACAGATCAGAGTTGCAGCTCACGAGGGCAGGCCTGGAAAAGTTTGGGGCCATCGATCCCAGTGGCTGGGTGCCTGCCCAGCCAACTTCAGACAATGCACTAGGCTCCAGAGGTTCCACCGGCTTGAGTGGACCATGCCTAGTGACTGTCATTCAACCACGGGAGTCAGGCCTGCCAAAGAGGAGCCAGGCCCAAGCTGTGCTGCGAGGTGACTTGCAGCTTGCCAGAGCAAGCCAAGAAAAGTTTGGGACCATCGATCTCAGCTGCTGGGTGCCTGCCCAGCACCCTTAGGATGCTGGACTGGGTTCTAGAGGTTCCGCAAGCTTGGGTAGACAGCACCCAGCGACCTTCTTTCAGCCGAGGAAGCCAGGCCCACTGCATGAGGGGGGCCAAGGCCATGTGAGTCCCAGTGGCTGAGGACATGGGAGTGATTTCCAGCACATCCAGGGAAAGCTTTGGAACATTGCTGGAAACATGGAAATATAGAAAAATGACAAAATGAAAGACCAAAATGCAATCTCAAACCTCCAGCCCATCCCAAGAAAACCTAGGAGTCATGGACATAGAAGAAAATACTACACATACTGAAATGCATGAAATGATATCAACCGAAATAAAGAAGCAAGTACAGGAAGCTATGAGGGAACTCAAATCAGAAATGATCTCCCAGGTAGAAGAAGAAATGATAAAAGTAGTGAAAGAAATACTAAATGCATCCAAAGAAGACACAGCTAAAAAATTGGAGGAACAAAGCAAAATGATAGAAATCCCTGAATGAACAGTTTAAGAAACAAACAGAATGCATAAAGGAGATTCAAAGAGATATACAGGAAATGAAAAATTGTATTGAAAGTTGCAAAAACCACCTCAACGAAAGTGAAGATACAATCTCAGACCTCGAAGATAAGATTGCAGCTAGTGAACAGGAAAGGAAAGATCTAAAAATAACAAGAAATCATGAAATAATTCAACAGCTGCAAGATGACGCAAAGAAAAACAACGTAAGATTAATAGGGATAAATGAAAAAGAAGGGAACAACACAAATGATATCAAGAGGCTAGTTACAGAAGTAATAGCTGAAAACTTCCCAAACATGAGTATGGAAACTGACGTACAGATTAGTGAAGCATATAGAACTACAAATAGCCATAACCAAAACAAAACTACACCCAGACATACAATAATCACCATCCCAGAAATCCAACATAAGAACAGAATATTAAAAGCTGTTAGAAAAGACAGATCACCTATTAAGGAAAACCTATCAGAATCACAGCAGACTTCTCAACACAAACAATGAAGTCAAGAAGAGCATGGAGTGAAGTGTTTCAAATTCTAAAGGAAAACGACTTCCAACCCCAGATTGATGTACCCTGCAAAACTGTCCTTCAAAATGGATGGAGAAATAAGATATTTCCATGACAAAAAACAGCTGAAGAACTTCATGATCACCAAACCAAATATACAAAGATTACTGAAAGATATTCTAGATACATGTAGCAAAAAACCAGTAAGCAAGACAGACAGTTAAAAAGAATGGAAAGTTAAGATACAACATCAGAAAGATAACATGTCAACAATAAACCAATATATGACAGTTATAACCATTAATGTAAACGGCCTCAATTCACCAATTAAAAGAAACAGACTGGCAGAATGGATCAAGAAACAATGTCCAACCATATGCTGTCTACAAGAAACCCATCTAACCCAAAAGTAAACTTGTAGACTGAAAGTCAAAGAATGGAAAACAATACTCCATGCAACAGGAACTCAAAAAAAAGGCAGGGGTGGCTATTCTGTTTGCAGACCATGTGAACTTTAAACCAAGAATAGTCTGAAGAGATAAAGAAGGTCACTACATACTAGTTATGGGAAAACTTCAAGAGGAAGTGATAACAATCTTAAATATATATGGACCAAATTTCAGAGCACCCAACTGCACAAAGCAAGTATTAACAGAAATGAAAAATCAAACAGGCAATAACGCAATTATAACAAGAGACCTTAACACACCATTCACACAAAGGGGTAGATCAACTAGATAGAAAATCAGCAAAGAAATAACAGAACTGAATCAAACCTGTGAACAAATGGATTTCATAGATGTATACAGAGTGTTCCATCCAACAATATCAGAATATACATTCCTCTCAGAAGTACATGGGACATTCTCTAAAATAGACCATATACTAACCCAGAGAACATATTTAAGTAAATGCAAAAGAACTGAAATTATCCCATGCATGTTATTGGATCACAGCACCATGAAACTGGAAATTAATGATAAAAGTAACTGCAAAACCCCCACAAACACATGGAAATTAAATAATACACTCTTGAGCAATCAGTGGGTCACAGAGGAAGTTAAAGAAGAAATTAATATCTACAAGCAAATGAAAATACAAATACAACTTACCGGAACTTATGGGATGCAATGAAAGTGGTCCTCAGAGGAAAATATAATGCCTTGAGTTCCCACATTAGGAAAACAGAACGAATACAAATAAGCAACTTGATATTACACCTGAAACATCTAGAAAAAGAAGAGCAAGCCAAGCCCAAAGCCAAAAGAAGGGAGGAAATTATAAAGATCAGAGCAGAAATTAATGCAGTAGAGACTAAGAAAACAATACAAAGAATCAGTGAATCAAAGAGTTTGTTCTTTGAAAGAATAAATAAAATTGATAAGCCTCAAGCCAACCTAATTAAAAAAAGGAAAGAAAAGACTCAAATTCACGCAATATAGAATGAAAAAGGTGAAATCACTACCAACCCTGGGGAAATGCAGAAGATCATCAACAACTATTTTGAAAACCTCTACTCTCATAGGTTTGATAACACAGAAGAAATGGACAGATTCCCAGAAACATATGAACCAACAAAGCTGGATCAAGAAGATGTAAAACTGCTGAATAATACAATTTCTATTAATGAAATTGAAAATGTAATCAAGTCCCTGCCAACAAAGAAGAGCCCAGGCCCAGACAGATTCACTGCGGAATTCTACAAGAAATACAAAGAAGACTTAATGCCGACACTCCTCAAACTGTTCAATGAAATTGAAAGGGAAGCAATTCTCCCTAAGTCATTCCTGGAAGCAAATATCACTCTATTACCAAAACCTGAGAAAGACCCAACTAAAAAAGAGAACTACAGGCCAGTCTCCCTAATGAACATAGATGCAAAAATTCTCAATAAAATATTGGCAAACAGGATGCAGCAAGTCATCAAGAAGATTATACACCATGACCAAGTGGGATTCATCCCAGGCATGCAGGGATGGTTCAACATATGTAAATCAATAAATGTAATCCACCATATCAATAGAACCAAAAGTAAGAATCACATGATCATTTCTATAGATGCAGAAAAAGCTTTTGATAAGATCCAACACCCATTCATGATAAGAACCTTACAGAGAATTGGAATAGATGGTCTTGACCTCAATATGATAAAGGCCATCTATGACAAACCAACAGCCAATGTCATATTAAATGGCCAAAAACTGACAGCCTTTATCTTGAAATCAGGCACAAGACAAGGATGTCCCTTATCACTGCTCCTATTCAACATAGTACTGGAAATACTAGCCATAGCAATTAGACAAGAGAAAGAAATAAAAGCAGTAAAGATAGGAAAAGAAGATGTTAAATTATCATTATTTGCAGATGGCATGATACTCTACATAGAAGACCTCCAAACCTCTGTTGAAAGACTCCTAGATATAATGAATTCAGCAATGTAGCTGCATACAAAGTCAGTACTCAAAAATCAATAGCATTCTTATACACTAACAATAAAATCACTGAGAGAGAAATAAGAGAAGCCACACCCTTCACGCTAACATCCCAAAAAATGAAATACTTAGGAATTAATCTAATGAAAGATGTAAAAGAGTTGTACAGTGAAAATTATAATACCCTGAAAAAAGAAATCAAAGAGGACCTCAGTAAATGGAAAGACATCCCTTGTTCATGGATGGGAAGAATAAATATTGGGGAAATGGCCATTCTCCCAAAATTGCTATACAGAATCAATGCAATTCCAATGAAAATACCACTAACATACCTCATTGATCTAAAGAAATCACTCCTGATATTCATCTGGAACCATTAGAGACCTAGAGTAGCAAAGGCAATTCTAAGCAACGAAGCCAAGGCAGGAGGCATCACAATCCCTGACTTGAAGTTATACTACAAAGCTACCGTAATGAAATCAACATGTTACTGGAATAAAAACAGACCTGAAGATCAATGGAATAGACTAGAAGATACAACTACGAACACACTCAGCCATCTTATCTTTGATAAAGGGGCCAAGCATGTTCATTGAAGAACGATAGTCTCTTTAATAAATGGTGCTGGAAAAACTGGCTTTCCATATGCCGAAAACTAAAATTAGACCCATGCGTATCACTATGTACTAAACTAAAATCTAAATGGATCAAAGATCTAAATATTAAAACAGAAACACTAAATCTGTTGGAAGATAAAGTAGGTAAAAATCTTGAAGACATGGGGCATGGTAGAGAATTCATGAATAAGAACTAAACTGTATAGGAAATACTTCCCAGAATCAATAACTGGGATCCCGTCTTATTAAAGAGTTTCTGCATGTCCAAAGAAATCTCCAACATAGTGAAAAGAAAACCCACAACCTAAGGAAAAATCTTAGTGAACTGTCCCTCAGACAAAGGACTTCTGTCCAGAACTTACAAAGAATTTTAAAAAATCACACCTCCAAAATTCAAAGACCCAATCCGAAATGAACACACAGTTCTCAGATGAAGAAATATGAATGGCAAATAAATACATGAAAAAATGTTCATCATCATTGGTCATTAGAGAAATGCAAATTAAAACCACACTGAGATTCCATCTCACTCCAGAAAGAATGGCCAGGATCAACAAAACTACCAACAACAAATGCTGGAGAGGCTGTGGGGAAGAGGGAACTCTTCTGCACTGTTGGTGGGAGTGTAGACTGGTGCAAGCACTGTGGAAGTCAATCTGGAGATTCCTCAAAAAGCTGGGCTTGGAGGTCCCATTTGACCCAGCTATTCCACTCTTAGACATAGTCCCAGAAGAACTGAAATCATCTTACCACAGTGATACATGTGTACCCATGTTTATAGTAGCACAATTTGTAATAGCCAGATCTTGGAAACAACCTAAGTGCCCATCAACTGAGGAATGGATAAAAAAATTGTGGTACTTTTATACAATGGAGTATTACTCAGCTATAAAGAATGATCCATTGAGATATTTATAAATAAATGGATGCAACTTGAATCCATACTCATAAGTGAAATAAACTCACATGTATAAATACTGTATAGTCTCCCTAGTGTAAGAAATGGTAAGAGTACAGAAGATTTTATGGTAATCATGGTTCACCATTATATTGCTTTGAAGTCTTATGTTTTCATTCATTTTTTGGAATGGTTTTATTCTGCTTTGTTTGATCTTAATATATGTGATGGCATGAATAGTTACTTTGAAGAAAAGACAATATGGTAGCCATTGTTGATTTGATATCATCTTGCTCTGAAGTCCTACCATGCTTTTGTTTTTCTATTACCATTGTTTCTATCATCTTGTGTCTTATTGGATTTTAATATGTATGAGAGTACAAACAAATTTTTTATGAAAAATGAGATAATATAGTAGCCATTGTCCATCTTTGGTTATCTGGTTCAGAATGCCTTGCAATACTTTCATTCTCTTGAGTGGTTTTATTCTATTTTGTTAAGTTTGACATTATTGCATGTAAAGCTAAGCTCAACTATTTCAAAGAAAGAGACATTATGATAGCTACTGTTAATACCCAGTTGTCTTGTTGTGAAGTGCTGTATTACTTACATTGTTCTCTTGTGATCTGCTTAATTCTGTCCTCTTTTGTTTTATTCTCTTTAAAATAAAAAAATTAAAAAAACAAATATGGCAGATCATTTAGCAGAAACAGTAAGTACTTTGATTTAGATAAGTTTTGATTCATTGGGTTAATAGGAATATCACTTGCCTCTACTTCTTAAGGAGACAGTTTGCTAAAAAACCTAGGTGAAGATTGGCCTCTGTGTATATATTTTATAACCCACTTCCTCCCCCACCCCTTGGGTTTTTGAGAAGAGGTCTTGCCATGTAGTTCAGGCTGGCCTTGATTTCACTATGTAACCAAAGCTGGCCTCAGACTTGGAGTGATCCTCCTTCCTCAGCCTCCCCAGTGCTGGGATTACAGGCATATACACTAACTACCACACCCAGCCTATAGCCCACTTTGTTAAACCAGTTTGGTATTAGAGACAAGGGCTGTTGTTTTACTGAGCTCTGTCATTTCTGTTTAACATCTGTAATCAAGGAGCATGAGTCTTTAACCACGTTTCCTTTTATTGGTCCTTGGAGATGTTTATTTTGCTTTTGAACCTAGTTATTTTTTTTCTTTTTTCTTTTTTAGTACTAGGCATCAGACCCAGAGCCTTGTTATATGCTGGACAAGTACTTTATCATATCAGCTCTATCTTTTTAAATTTTTTCCATGTTTTATTTTTTCTGGTCATTTAATGTATAGTTATTAGTTGATATTTAACTGTCATGTCAGTCTTTTAAAATTTTTTTTGTATTAGTTCATTTTTGTACTTCATAAAAATTACATTCATCATGGGGAATTGATACATGTACATAATTCATCCCCTTCTCTATTTTCTCTGCCTCCATCTCTTGGTCCCTTTCTCTTTTTCAAAAGATCTATCACATGCCACCCTCATTTAAAAGCATATTCCTGGAATCGTAGCGCTCAGATGCAAAGAAAACTCAAGATTATAAATCTCATATTCTTTTCTTGGTTTTCTGCAATAAATACTGCATAAGTGATATTTTTATAGACTATTGATAACTCTTGATGCCTTGGTTTCATTCTAAGTTTATAACTTTTCTATGCATTTATGTACCCCAAGTCTAGTAAGTCCTGTGGTATCTTCAAAGCAAAATTATTAGCCAAGTCATCTGAGGTTCTTAAGCCTAGGTGAACCTGAACCTGCACACATTACTTAACCTACTTGCATTTCAGTTTTCTCCTTTATAAAACACGTATAATACATACTTTTACCAGTTTTAGGATTGTGGTAGACATTGTAGAAGATAATGGAGTTCAATTCAACAAAGCTTTATTTAGTATCTATTTGGAGAGAGACATTGTTTATAGAGAAATAAAAATTAATTTATAATACAATGTTATAGATACAGCCATTTTACAGTAAGTTATAATGCAACATGGACTCTGATAAATTCTCAAATATGGTATGTCAGTTACTTTCTTGTTGCTGGGACACAACCCAACACATATAAGTTAAAGGAAGAAAGGTTAATTTTGGATCACAGTTTGTAAGTTTTCAATCCATAGTCTGCCTACTGCAAGGAAAGGTGGCATGGCAGAAGAGGGTGGCATCCCAGAGAAGAAACAGTTGATGGTGAGCCAGCAGCAACTGTAGCCACAGCTATAGCCTTCCCTTTTGTTTTGTCCCATCCAGGATACAAATCTTTTGGGTGGGTCACCCATACCGTATTGGTTTTCCCCTTATCTATACCCAGAACTATGCTAAATGTATCAGTGGACTAATTTAGTTATGATACCCCTAGTCCACGTTTACACACACACTAGATCCAGTAACCTCCAAAAAGCCCCAACTGGGAGCACATAAGGCTTGGTGGGGGACATCTAGATATAAGCCATAAACATATACACAGTGAATTAAGACAACTTTGTCCCCAAAAGAAGCAATTTATACTCTAGGGAATGAGCAAACATTTTACTGAGGAACCATTCTTTGACATAAAACTCTGTGACAGCGACAATGTGCTATATACAGGTGAGGTGTGTTATTACTTTACCAAAGTTTTCACATACATAAGTGAATATGATTAGAAACCACTTAGCTGTTTCTTTTTTATTTGCTGTGTAGATCTAACCTTGCCATTAAATTTTCATTCTTCTTGGTTTTGATGTTTTTTCTAGGCAGATACTTGTAGGACAGCAATTTTTCTGTCTTTGGTTTTCAAGTGAATTAATTGTTGCTTTTTCAAGGAAAAAGTTTTCTCTTCATGTTTTGTTTTTCATAATGTAATTATTGAAAAGAATTTTCTTTAAGCTGCTTTTCAAGTACTGTTACCTCTGAAGTTCCAAGGAACCACCCACTTTGCTATTATCCAGATACATTTAGACTGAGCTTTAGCAGTAGAACATTTTGTTCCCTTTGCTGTATTCTTTTCAGGGGACAAAGATAAATAGATAACCACCTCTTGTTGCTTCTAACAATAATATTTAGCAACCAGTGAATATTCTGCAAGTACCTTCTCGTAACAGGCTGCATTAAGTAAATCAGCAGTAAATATTTTGGTGACTGGTAGATATTAGAATTTAAAGTTAGCAAAAGTCCCTATCAGAGTAAAACATTGTTTTTCTGTTTTGATAAATAATACTCATCTTGTGTAGACAGGTTTTATCAAAAAACAGCCTTAGCATTTCATACCAGACATTTTTATGAAGCTCATGAGAACTAAAACTAACAAATACTGAACCACTCGAATAATATTTCATTAGTTTTCTTTAGCTATATATTTTGATTTACTTCCACATCACACGTTGTACTGCATCCTGTGTTTTGAAGACTGATAGCTATTGTGCATTATTCCAATAAATTGACATTTACCATAAAAGTAAAACTTACCTTTTTTTTTGCCATTGAATTCTCAGCCATGGCTTGAATTGGTGCCCAGAAATTTATTTTGATTTGATCCTTGGCTGCCAAAGGATAATTTTGTTATAGGTATTTTGTGTATGTGTGATATTGTAATGTAAAATGTCATTCCCTTTGGAAACTTTATAGCACTAGTAGTCTAAGGAATATAACATCATCCTATAGCTACTATATATCATGTACATGTTTCAAGTTTGTATTTTCTTTTAATTATTTATGTTTAGGTAATAATCATGTATCATTGAAATTATCAGAAATGCCAGACAATAAACTCTTCCAGGGCAGGAATTTTGTCATTCTTACTGTATTTTCAGTTCCCGAAACAGTTATTGGCATATGGTATTGTTCAATAAACTAATTCAGTTAATTACTATTAGCCCTAGGGTCATCATCAGTACTTCCAGTTGCTTATATAAATATTGACATGTTGGTCTTGTATGTCTCTTACAAAGAATGACCTTCTGTTCCCTCTTCTATTCAACCCATTATGCCTCAGGCTAAAGGTTTCCTCTGTTCCATTCATCAACTGTCTCCTGTTTTTTTTATATATAATATTAACAATAGCAATAGCAATGAAAATAATACCAGTTGCTTGTACACTCAGTACCAGCTGTGTAATTAGTCTGTTTCTGTAATTAGTTTAATATGTCCCAGGTACTATATTAACCAATTTACTTGCATGTCTTTATTTAATCTTGATAGTAAAAGTTGTGATATTTTGTACTAAACAAAAACTTGAATTCAGAGAAATTAGGTAACTTTGCAAAAAACTTCTTTATGAATCTCTTTTTCAGTGTACCTGATAAATTGCTAAGTTTTTGGTTTAATACATTCATTAAGGGCTACTCATTCTTTTTTTTTTTTTTTTTTTTTTTTTTGAGACGGTCTCACTATGTAGTTCACGCTGGCCTTGACCTCACTTTTTAGTCCTGGCTGGTCTTGAACTCACAACGATCCTCCTGCCTTAGCCTCCCGAGTGCTGGGATTACAGACATGAGCCACCACACCCGGCTACTCATTCTTTTTTAAAAGAGGATAAAACCACGGAAAGTAAAGCAGAATATCAAAATAGACCAGTATAAGTGACACAGGACTTCAAAACCTTACAAAATCAACAATAGTTACCATAATGCCTTCTCTTGTCTTTAAAGTAGCTGCAGATACCTTCGAATACAGTAAAAATCGAACAGAACAGAATAGAATAAAAACAATAAAAACAAAACAATGAATGCAATAAAGAACTTCAAAACAAGCCAGTAGTAAATCCAAAATGGCTATCATAATATGTCTTGCTTTTAAATACCTGCTCATGTCATCAGATTTAACATAAACAAAACAAAAAGAATAAAACCCATCCCAACAAAACAATAAAAATGATGTCATTTCCAGGCATGGATCGCTTCCTGGTAAGGCCTTGTCTCCCTCCACAGTCCATAAATGGCTCAGACTCACAGAGAGAGGCCTGGGTCTGGCTGTCCCCACTCCAGCAGCGGCCTGTGCATGGTACTGGTTTCCAGGCAAGGATCACCTACCTGCTTGTGAGTCCTGGTTCTCTCCCCCCACACTCCACAAATGGCACTGACTCACAGAGAGAGGTTTGGGTCTGGCTGTCCCAGCTCTGGCAGTGGCCCATGCATTGCTGGTTTCCAGCAAGGATCACCTCCTGGTGAGACCTTGTTCTCTGCCACAACAGTCTGTGAATGGCACTGACTGACAGAGAGAGGCTTGGGTCTGGCTGTCCCCACTCCAGTAGCGGCCCAGGGCTACTCATCCTTTAGGAAGTATTTAGTTTTATTGGTTCACAGCTTTCATTATTAAGTTTCTTCTAGGATTGGGGATGTGGGCTTAGTGTTAGAGCCCTTAAAATTTTTTCTGTAACTTGTAAACTACTGTACCTTAATAGAATTCTTCCAGAGATAGCCAAGATAAAACAAATGTGTCCTTATGCACAGTCTATACTTATGCACATTGGTTATATTTAGTAAGAATAATGATACACACATACACACCCACACACATTTTCTTGGCTATAAGCAAAAAATTTCTTTTGGTAAACTTGTATTTAGAAATAATATATGTGATACTTTAAAGAAACACTAGAGATCTTATTGGACATTTCATATTATAACTATTGTTACAGTAAACAGAGAGGTAATGGAATTTAGTGCAAATGTATTTAAGTCTATCATAAGTTATATGTAACAGTTTTATAAAATATGAAGACTATTATTTTTTTATCTTTCTTCCTTTGCCAATTTAGATTATTACCATTGTCAGTAAGCTGTGTTTTTATGAATCCATTGTTTCTTGCAGTTGGGACTTTGTAAGAATATTGATTTAGATAGTTTTCAACATCTGTGTTTTTAGTATTTATTATGTGTCATATTTAGTGCTAATAAGCATTGTATGAGGCACAGTTATATAAGTTTATTTATTTATTTTCATAAAACATTAGTGAAATATCAAAGTACAAACCAATGAATTCACAGGCACTCATAATTTAGCTACAATAGTCATTTATTCGGGGTCAGTCTTCTTCATCTGTAACACTTATTTACTCAATAGCCTCATACCTTCCCAACTTTACTGTTGTGATGCAAGTCACAGATGACATATGAATTAAACCATACAAAATTGTATCTAATCATTTGGATGCAAAAAATGATGATTTAATATAATTTAACTTAACAAAATGTTATTTGTAAATATTTTAGTATATCTAAACTCTAAGGTGCTTTTTTGAAACATAATTACAATGTCATTATCATACCTAAAGATAATTCATTAGTATTACCTAACATTCATAGTTTTCATAAATTCTTATTTGTATATGTCTAGGTGTAAGTTGCTTTTTTACTGTCTTTTCATAATTGATTTATCATCCAAACAAGGACTACATGTGCAATTGGTTGATAGGTCTCTTAATCTATAGTTTCTTCTGTATTTGATTTTCATTGTAAGCCATTTTTTAAAAAGAGATTAAAAGAAAACAAAACAATAAAAACAAAATAATAAAAACAACATAGGATTTCAAAACAAGCTGAAGGGAAATTAACAGTAGTCACTATATTGCATATTGTTATCTTAAAAATAGTTGCTCAGATTACAAGATATGGGAATGCAAAACAGAGCAAACAGTATAAGCAAATACAATTTCTTTCCATGACTAATAGAAGTAGTAATACAATTATCTTAGCTATCTTGTGTGTGTATATATATATATATATATATATATATGTATATATGTATTTTTTTTTTCCTCCTTGCCTTCTTTTCTCTCTTTCCCAATCCCAGTTGTTTTCTTTTTGAGCAGTTTCTCTCCCTTTCACAACATCTATTATACCTTTTGGATCTTACTTACTCTTCGGTTTCTTACACAATGGAGACAATACCATATCTACACAGGTGAGAATCTATTTCACTTACGTATGGTTTCTAGTTGTATCCACTTACCTATAAAAGCCTCGAATTTTTCTTTCTAGCTATTTGTTAAATTGTTTCCTTAATTTTAAAAATTTTAAAATTTAGTAATTTAAAATTAAATTACTTCAACTTTGTGAAGAATATAGGAAACAAATGTAACGCAGTATATGTAAAAGCCTATTTTATTTCACTCATTCTAAGCACTTTCATGTTCAAATACACCCAACTAAGGAGAGATTATTATTGACTTTGTATTGTAATGTGGTCACAGTTTCTCAAATCACATTATATATAGACCTTTGGAGGGGTCAGTTGACAGTAAGAGTCCACTGAATTTTTTGTTGAGAGCATGGTAATGGAATTAGGAGTGGAAAAGCCCCAGATGATAGCATTCTTTATAATTGTTATCCAGGAAATTGATAAAATTCCAGTGTTCATAATTTACCAGAAAGGAAGAGGTATTGTATCTGAACTCACCTTGTGTCCTCCATGTAGCACTAAATTTTAAATTCTTAAAACCAAGTAATTCTTTGAACTCTTTGCTAATTTCACATTTTTAAAAGTTTATTTAGAACTATTTTTGAGCCATTATACTTGGTTTTAACTTGAAAGAGTGAGCTTGACATGAGCACATTTGCTCATTCTTAAAGATTTTGAAATGTCAACCATTTGCACCTTTTAGAGTTTTCAGTGATAACAGATAGCTTGCTTGTTACCATAGATACATGTTTCAGCACTGCTTGGTATTGTTTATTTTTATTTTGAGACTGTCTCATTTTGTAGTTTAGACTGGCTTTGAATTCACACAAGTGCCCCAGGGTGGCCTTGAATTTACAGCTATCCACCTGCCTCAGCCTCCTGAGTGCTGAAATTACAGACATGTGCCAACACACCTGGATCCCTCTGAACTGTTTAAAACTTTAACTTTTCCTTAAATATACAAAGCTTTGATGATTCGTTGTTCTTTTAGAAGCCATTTATAAAATTTTTATTTTAGTAACTACAGTTTTAACAGATACCTGCTTTAAAGACTTCATGATACACATGAAATATTATATGTTAAAAATCAAAACTCAGTATTTTTATGTGGTAAAAGATTGATAAGTAGTGAATCTAGGTAGGGGAAGATGGGCTTCATTGTTGTATACAAATTAAGCCTTAAGGTTTATACACATATATATGTGTATATGTAAATGGATGCAACAGTATTTGGAAGGGAACCAGTTAAGCTGTTGATAAAGACTAGTAGAGGTGAAATTGCAGGGTAGAGTGATAGGATTATTTTACAGTATGCACTCAAAGAGTGAAATGCAGAAGAGTACAGATATTTCTACGCACTAGAGACCCAAAGCATCCAGCAGAGGGCCTTGATCCCACTGCAGTGTCCTGCACAAGTCTGATAGAAGACCTAGAGCCTAGGCAATGTCCCCCATGAGTCCAACTGGAGACCTAAAGCCCATGAAAATGTCTCAGTGAAGTCTGTATCAAGGATCTTCACTGGGAAGGCTCACAGGTCAGTGGTAGAAGCTAGAAAGTCTGTGCCAAGGAGTTGAAGGATCTGTGTCAGCAGGCTGAGAAATCTTCTGTGAAGCCAGGAAACAACACTCAAGGTAAGGACCAGAGCTTTTCCAAAGAGAACCACAGCCATTCTCAGCAACAGTGAGAACCTGAGCTCTCTAGTGATAACAGCTGAGTTCATACCAGGAAAGACAGCATGACAAGCTTCTCCAGGAGAATCAACAGCACACCATCTTCTCCTCCAGTTCTCCTTTTGTACTATTGGAAACAATCCTCAGACAGGCCTTCCACACCCAGCACCACACTGATTTAATTCAGCTGGGTGTTACAAGTTGACCATTAGTTAATCCACTACATGTACATTCCAGAATGTCTCTAAGAAAATATTGTGACGTGTCCATAAAAGGTTATACAATTCCATGATCATTTCATCATCTGTTTAAAAATTGAAATGTCTTAACAAACCAACAATAGGGTATTGACTGTTGTAGTACTTTATATGATGGATACTAGTCATTAAAGAGAATGTTGTTAAAATATATAAGTACATGGAGAAATTTACATGTTATAGAAAGTGAAGAAAGAGGAGGAGCTAAAGATGGCCAATCAGTGAGTAACAAAATACAGAGCCTCCCGGGGAGAAACAACTCATATGCCAGAATAAAACATCCTGGAGCGATCCAGACACAGGGAGATGGATCCTCTTGACAAAGGAAGAAACCAAAAAACAAAGCTCATCAAACACCCAGTCTCAGGGCTACAATTGGAACAGCTACAATTGGTGGACACCGTGCTTTCGCTGTGACCCACATGGCCGCCTGAACTAGCTCCTGCTGCAACTCACAGGAGCCACAGCCGCGCTGAGGTCGGGGGTTGGTGAGCCCATTGGAGAACGGAACCAGTGAAGGGACTTCCACTAATCCACACTCACTGCTGGGAATAAGTCCCCCCCCACCATGGAAAGGGGGTGACCAAATGAACAACATGTTGGAATCGGGCAGTAGGAGCCTGAACTAGGAACAGCAGTGACTTCAGTTGGTTGCTCCCTCCCCAGGGCAGATTCATGGGATTTGTTTGGCCTGCGTCATGCCCCTGGCCAGGACCCAATAAGCCGTCCCAAACTGATTCCCTACGCCTAGCACTTACTAACCTGGTGAAGGCCCCTGAAGTTTGATGGCCCTGTGGGGAGGGGTCAGCATCCACAGCCTTTGCTTACACCTCAGTGACAAGAGCAAACAGCAGAGGGCAGAAATCCCTCGCCAATGTGCTTCAGAAGAACATAACCAACAAGGAAAGGGACTGGGACCTCCACTATACACCTGTATGAAAGAAACCAAAAACATGACAAGACAGAGAAAAAAGAAAAATCCCCCAGCCCAAAACCCTGAGAACACTGATCCAGGAGAGGGAAAAACAAAAGAGACTGAGGTCAGCAAACATGCAACATCAGACACAGCTTCAACAGACATTAAGAGACATTTTTGGGACCTTGTAGAGAAGCTCAAAACTGAAATATTAAATCAAGTAAAGTAAGATATCAGTAGATTAATAAAAGAAATGCCAAGCACCTCTCAAGACACAGACAGAAGAAGGAAGGAACACAAAAAAAGGAGAGAGAAACATTTGATAAAGAATATAAAGAAAATTTCAAATACATGAACCAGATTCAAAGAGATTACCAGGAAATTAAAAACTCCATTGAAAGTTGGCAAAACTGCTTCAAAGAAACTAAGGATAGACTATCAAAACTTGAAGATAAGTTTGTAATATGCGATCATGAAAGGAACAATTTCTTGAAAATAATAAGGAAATAGGCAGTAACAATACAAAGGCTAGAAGACAAGAGAATCTATAATTTAAGAATAAGAAACATGAACGACAAAGCAGGAATAAAAACAGGTGAATTACAAAGGCTATTCACAGAAATAATTAAGGAAAACTTCCCAAGCATGGGAAAAGAAAATGACATTTGCTTATGTGAGGCATACAGAACTCCAGCCATCTACAACCAAAACAGATCTACACCCAGACATATAATAAGATACCAGAAATTCAATATAAAAACAATATTAAAAAGCCATCAGAGAAAAGAAACAGATTACCTGTAAAGGTAAGACCATCAAGATCATGGCAAACTGCTCGACACAGACCATCAGATCAAGAAGAGCTTGGAGCAACGTATTCCAAGCCCTGAAAGAAAATAACCTCCAACCCAGATTGATGTACCCTGCAAAACTGTCACTAGAAATTAATGGAGAAACAAGATGCTTCCATGACAAAGAGGAACTGGGGGAATTTGTGACCACCAATCCAACCCTACAGAGAATACTGAAGGACATTCTAGAGAGAGAGAAGAAAATACCAGGATTTTAGGAACAGTGACAGAAAGGCCTCAATAAACGAGGCAGGCAGTAGAATGAAGGACAAAAGTAGCCAAACAATGGCAGAAAAATAACATAGCAGAGAAGGTTGGCTATAATCTCTAACATAGATGGCCTTGATACACTAAAAAAAAAACAAGGCAGAGTAGATCAGGAGGGTCCATTGAGATGCTCTGTATAGGAACTATAATGAACCTGAGAGAGGATTTATGGACCAAAAATCAAATATGAGAAAACAATGCTGTATGTGACAGGGAGCCAGAAAGAAATAGGAGCGACTTGACCACCACCTGCAGATAGGTTGGAAAGACAGGATACTTATGTGCAGTAGAGAACTACTCAACTATAACAAAGGAAAACCTTGAGGCTTTTGTAGGTAAAGGAATACAACTTGAGATCAAGTTCAGGAGTGAGAAAGTTCGGAACCACTTAGGTAAAAAGCAGGTTGGAGGCTTTTGTAGGTAAAGGAGTACAACTTGAGATCAAGTTCAGGAGTGAGAAGGTTCGAAACCACTTAGGTAAAAAGCAGGTTGCCCCCGCCCCCATCTAAAAACTGAGAGAGTTGGTTGAAACCAAAATGTGCAGCACCCTGTGGGAGTGAAAGGGGAGGAGTAGGCTAAAAAAAGAAAGCAGAGGATTGTTAATAGTGTATCAGGATTTAAAACCCACATTACTTACACCACTCTGCTTAGATGGATTATATTCTGTTCCAGTTTTTCTACTTGTACTAGATGTGAGGGCACATTTATCTCAAAAATAGCAGGATACAGTATGGTAATCAACCTTAATTTCCCATTAACTTAATCTGAAGCTCTGTATAACTTACACTGTTTTACCATGACTGATCTTAATTGAATCTGGTTTGTTAGATTGCTGTTTTTATTGACAGATTTTATTCAGAGCTGTTATGATTGATAGTATCAAGTCTGAGAGTATAGGTAACTACACTGAAGATGACAAGATTCACTAAATATCCACTCTGGTTTGATTATTACCTGCCTTTGAAGTTTTATACTGTCCACAATGTTTTATTTTTACTAATATTGTTATGTACTGCTATATTCAATTATGCCCGATGATATAGACAACTCTATTGAAGATAATAAGAGACAACACAGTAACCATTGTAGATCACCTTGTACTGTGGTTGTATATGATTTTTTGGTTTCATATTTTTATAGGAATTTGTTTTGTTTTGTCTTGTTATGTTTTGTTTTGTTTTTCCCTCTAATACAGAAAGGATAGAAATACATGTAGAGACTCATGCATGCATAGCTATTTATAGTCTCACTGTTTGAATACCTAGTTTCTATGCTTTAATTTTGTAACTTGAACAACCATTTCTAAAAGGACAATATGTAATTTATCAACTAGTGATTTCTTACTGTTCATCTCTGTTTTTTGAAATCTTGTATTATTTCTACCCATTTTATGTTTTTTTCTCTTTAAATAAAAAATGAAAGTGAAGAAACAGAATTTATAGTTGTATATATGATATGTCTTCTTTTATAAAATAAAAAAATATATATACAGGGCCACGGATGTGGCCCCATTGGAAGAAGAGCCCTTGCCTAGCACATGGAAGGCTCTTGAGTTTCAGCCTCAGCATTGGAACAGTCACCCTCCCCCATACATGGTTGCAAGGAAATGCAAACTGTTATAAGATTTATTTCCTATTCATGATCCAGATATGCTACATGCCTATAATCTCAGCACTCTGGAGGCTGAGGTAGGAGGTTTCCATGAGTTCAAGACCAGCCTGGGCTACATAATGAACTTAAAGCCAGCCTGAACTACACAGCAAGACCCTGTCTTTAAAAAAAATTAGTTCATTTTCATATTATTTCATTTTTTCCAAATAATGCCCATAAGGTAATTTATAACAATAATTCCGCAGTAAAAGTACATAGTTCCTAAAGAGGCCGAGACTTGGATTCTAGTCCTGTCAGTGTGAGAAACTAGCTATGTGAACTTAACATCTCATAGTCTTAGTCTCATTCTTTGTAAAATGAGTTTTGTGAAATATCATTATATATACTGTGTAGTGTTTCATAAATAATTATTTTTATATTTGTATACATATGCATGACCTGTTCATAAATGACCTGCTTCATATGATTTGGCAATTAAGAAAGAAGCAAATAAACAGTTCTAACCTTACAACCTCAAAGTGTTATCTGCTAAGTTATGACAAAGTGTTAAAGAAAACTGAAGATAAACAAAGACAGCATCCTGAAAAAAGAATGGCTACTCTCAGACATGTTCTAAAATGTTTATGGGCATGATCTGTGTGAAATGATAAGGTCAAAGTAAAGGAGAGTCATCAAAAATATAAGCTGTTGTATATATTCTTGTGTATGTATGAAAACCTTGTCAGCTTATGTTGTACCCTCATTGATAAAGTCATTCCAAAAAGATGTTTTCTCAGTGACTTGAAGAAAGAAGGGTAAAATATAAATCCATCAGTTATAGTAATGAATTCTAAACATTTTAGGTTTTGCACCTGTGACAGCATTTTTTTTCCTGTTTGCCAATGCAGACACAGGATAAAAATTTTGATTTTTATCCTGTTTGTTTCATGCTTATCACTGAGCTGTTTTTTAGTGACTACCCTGTTCCCAGCTGTCTAAACATTCTCTCATATTTTTGTCAGAAATGTGAATTATAGTGTCTACTCCTTCATTGTTTATTGTCTCCTCAATACACTTGTAGTTAAAAACTGAAATGACTGAACCAGCTAGTATTATTAAATTTGAAATCTAAATTCTGTGGAAAATACTGTCTATTAAGTGTGTGGAATCATACTCTGATACACAGATTCTGTTGTTTAATTTATGATGCAGTAAATTTGAGAAGTATACATTTATAACTTCAAGTTAGGACCATTTCTTTTTGTGTATTGCAAAACAGTTTTGTAAACTCACTTGTGTGAACTATTGTTTAATTTGTATATATTTGTGCATTAGTGTATATATTTGAGAACACAGAACTCAAATTTTCTTATAAGGTTTGATGGTAATGATTTTTAAAATGTAGAACATAAAATAATTCCCTTTTATAGTGTCATGTTATGTATAGAGTAAGGGAACTTTCTTTTTCTAGGTAACTCTCTTGGCAACATTTTTGTGAAAATTTAGTAAAAAATTATCTCACCAGGATGGATAACCATGAATTACCATTACCCTCTTAGTTGTAGTCACAGTAAGCTGAGTTTTGAAGCTTACTGAATCTACAAAACGATTCTTGGAATTTCCCAAAAGTTTCAGGTTAGTGCTTCGTTAAAGTCACAGAATCAGTTAAAATATAAACTGAAGGAAATGAGGCTTTTTAAGAAACTAAAGTCTTATACCTAAACCGTTACAGTTTTCTTCTGGATGTGATAGGTTTATAATGTTCTGACAAAAGAGTTTTCTTAAAGGTTTTTTTAAAGAGACATATTTAATTTTTTTAAATTTGAAGGTTGTATGATAAAATCTGGAGCAGTAAGTCATGAAAATATGGATAAATGAAGGTCATGAGAAATAAGGATGACTAATGACTATTTAAAACATTTGAGAAGTTGTGGTCAAGGATAGGGTTATAATGAAGTTGAAATATATATTGCTTCCTTAAAGGCCTTAATTCAAACTGTCTTTTTAAGGAAATTGAAAATCTGTGGCTATGAAGAATACATTGACTACTAGCCCATTTTGGTTCCATTTTGATTGCCACTACTTTCATTGCTGTTAAGATACACCAGCTTTATCTTCTTTTGGTTTTGAACCATTCATGTGTCAAAGCGAAAAAAGCAGCCAGTATCTTAGTATTGTTATGAAAATAATTTTGACCTCAAGGACTTTTGTGGTCCTATTTATTACACTGAGAGCTGCTACTCTAGAATGAAAAGGGCTTACAGTGGTCACAAGTAAGCCTGAGATAATAATGTCCTGGAATTTAATGTAGATAGATTTTTGAAAAAAAAATAAATACATAAAGATAAAGACAATGATGTTAGCTTTTCTTTACCACATTGTTGGTAGGGTAAATAAGACATTCTAGGGATATACAGAAGGGGAATTATGATATAATAGGACAAATGATATTTAACTGCTCAGAAAATTTTATTAAATGAATTTCTATTTCAAAATAAAAACTAATAGAAATGTTTTCATATTTGTAAAATGTTTTATAATTAAGGAATTAAGGTCTCTTTAAAGCTTATGCCATTTCATATAATTTCTTTACATAGACTTAATAATGTCTGTTTAAAGAAATTCATCTGGTAGACTTTTTCGTTCTGCAGAAAGACTGTGAACATGATTCCAAATATAGGAAATGGTCTGTTGTGATGTCTCTAAATCAAGAAAAGGGAGTAATTTAAGCGGTGAAAAGAAAGGCACGCTTTGGAAAGGTCTCCAGGGACTGTTCTGAGTACTTTTCATGTGTTAATTTATATACCTTCTTGAGAGTACTATATGTGGTTACTAATATTCCACTTTTGTAGATAAGGAAGCTGAGATGCTCAGAGGGTGAGTTGGTTATTAAGCACAGTAACAAAAAGAAAAGTAATCTGTCAGAGAGAGCTATTCTATTTGTATACTAATTCCTATTTTCTTATGTCTTTCATGAGAATACTGCTACTCGAGATTATATCCTCCAGATTAAAAAAAGACTTTTTAGAGCAGTTTTAGAGTCATAGTGAAGTTAAACAAAGGTCAGATAATCGCCAGATAGCTCCTGCCCCCAAGAATGGCCTCCTAATTCTTCACTCACTCACCTAAAGACTATTTTGGTTGCTTCTAAGTTTTATCAATTAGGAATGTTACTGTAAACAACACTCTGCATGATTTTATACGGATACAAATTTGCATGTTCATTTAAGTAAATACCAAGGAGCATGATTACTGAATATCATGGTAAGAGTATGTTGAATTTTATAAGAAAGTTATCTTTTAAAATGACTATAACCTTTGCATTCCCAGCAAAAGTGAATGAATTGTTGCTTCATATCCTAATCTAATATTATCATTGCTAAGGTTTATATCAAGAATGTCCCCCCAAGAACCTTAATGGGGCTTTTGGAAAGTGATTGGGTCATAAGGGTCACTGAGTTGTGGCTGAAAGGGTTGTATCTCCTTCCCTGGTTGGTCTGGTCCTTCTTGCTTTGCTTCCTGACCACCATGAAGTGAATTGCTTTCTTCTGCTTATGCCCTTTCATCATGTCTTTAATCATGCAAGTTCTGAAACTTCTGAAATATAAGCCAAAATAAACCTCTTTTCCTTTAACTTGTAAGTGTTGGATATTTTGTCCCAGTGACAAAGAAAATCGTTCCTGATTTTGGTCATTATGTTAGACATACAGTGGTAACCTCCTTTTTTTTGTTTGTTTTATTTTTCTTATTAGTTTGTGTATGGGAGGGGTTCTGGGGATCAAACCCAGTGCCTCAAGCATGCTAGGGAAATGCTTTGCCACTAAACTATACCTCTGAACCCTTCCTTGTTGTTTTAATGTGAATTTCCCTGATGGTATATGACATAGAGCATCTTTTCATATATGAATTTTATATCTTTATATCTTCTTTAATGAAGTGTCTGTTAGGGACTATGGCCCATTTATTAATCACGTTGTTTCTTACTGATGAATTTTAACTTCTTTGTGTGTTTTAGATAACAATTCTTTATCAGATACATCTTTTGAAACACAATACTTTCATCTAGGCTGCATCTAGTTTCATATTCATTCTCTCCCTCCCTCTCTCTCTCTGTCTGTCTGTCTCTCTCACTCTCTCTCTCATTTTGAGAAGGTCTTATTATTCATTATGCAGTTGAGGCTGGCCTTAAACTCACTATGTGGTCCTGATTGCCCTCTACTCTTTACAGTCCTCTGTGTCAGCCCTCCAAGTGCTATGACTACAGGCATGTGCCACTGGGCCCAGCAGAAGTTTTAATTTTAGTTTCACAGAGCAGAAGTTTTAATTTTAGTGAAGTTCAGGTATCACTTCTTTCATGGATCATACCTTTGATATTGTATGTAAAAAGTTATTTCAAAACCTAAGGTCATCTAAGACTATCCTACTGTGTTATCTTCTGGAAGATTTTTTGGTTTTACATTTTACATTTAGATGTGGCATCCATTTTGAGTCAGTTTTTGGGAAGAATGTATGTCTAGGTTCTTTTTTTTTTTCCATGTTCATGTCTGGTTTCAACCTCATTTTTTGAAAACAGTATCTTTTCTTTATTGTATTTCTTTGCTTTATTGTTATTAGTACTAAATGTGATCTATCATGGTAAGAAGTACCTCTTTCATCATACTGAATTGAAAATACCTTAGATTGATGAGGAAATACTTTAATAATTCTCTTTTCCATCAGTGATATGTAGTTTTTTACTTTATGTTTTGTTCTCATGGTTATGAAAAAGTCCCTCATTTTGGTGCTATTTTTGTATATATGACAACCTTGGTCTCAGGAATAGTATCTCAGAATGGTGTCTGTAGAAGATCTAGGGCTATTTTCATGTCTTAGTTACTTTCTCATTACTGAGACATAATACTTGACACTCACAAGTTAAAGGAGAAGTTTAGTTTAACTCACAGTTTGTAAAGGTTTCAGTCCATGGTCAGTTGGCACCAAGGTAGAGTGACATGGCAAAGGGGCATGGTAGGCAGGTAGCAGAGAGAGAGATCAAGAGAGGAGTGGAAGAGAAATAGACTGAGGGCACACCCCCAGTGACCCACTTCTTCCAATGGTATTACACCTTGCAATAGCAAGTTAGTCATAAACCCCCATAATCCACTCACCTGTCAAAAGCTCCACCTATGAGCACATGAAGCTTTGGGGGACATCTAGATATAAGTCATAACACTTCATAAGATATATATGTATGTTGTTAAAAGTATTCTCCATTACAGATGTGTGTATGTGAACTTTTTTATGTTGGCTAAATTGGCATACCATATCAAGTAGACATTTTGAAAGATAGAAACATTTAGTATCTTGGCTATTAAGGAATACTTTCCATTATACTTTAAAACATGACAATTTTTTTTTTTGTCTCATTTAGTTTTGTCAGCCTGCTGGATGGCAGCTGTCCAGAGAGAGGAAGCAGCCGACGTTCTTTGTGGTAGTACTAACAGATATTGACTCGGATCGACATTATTGCTCATGCCTAACCTTCTACGAGGCGGAGATTAATCTTCAGGTAAAAACCAAAAGAACAAAAAACTTTGGTGGCCGAAGTGTAGTCATAAGGATAGCATTTAGGACTCTTTTATGACATACTTGTTAAAACTACAAGTTTGAGTTTCTAGGGCTACTTTAAAAACCATAACTAACTTTTTATGTGAGGCCAGCCTGAGCTACATAGTGAGATCCTGTTTCCACAAATAAAGGTAAATTAAAAATTTTAAAAATAAAAAATAACCATAATATGAGTATTTCTGAGAATAGGTTATCTTCGAGTTGTTTATTAAGAGTAGTTTTCTCTTGTGAACCTGGATTTTTCCTCCAAGTTTTTCCCCTGGGGGATTATTTATAGACAATTTAATAAGACTGTTTATAAATCATTTCTTATAATGCTTGACATTATTGAAGCACCCAAAGTGTGTGTGTGTGTGTGTGTGTGTGTGTGTGTGTATTTTCCTGACATTGGGGGGTTGAATCAGGGTGCCTGTGTGCACTGAGGTGTGTCCCCAGGTTTATATTTCAGGTTTGTTTGTTTGTTTGTTTTTAAATTTTTGAGATAGGGTCTTGCTGAATCCCCAAGTTGCCCAGGATGAGCTCAAACTTGTGATCCTTCATACATTGCCATGCCTGGCTAAGTAAATATTAACTCATTCTTATTAGTGATGGTATTAGCAACATGATTGGTTCACAATTCATAGGCTAGAACTATAGAAATTCAGTTTTTTGCTCATTCAGAGTATTGGTTTAGGTTTTTAGTTTCAGACAACTAGATCTCCTTTCTTTAAGCAGTAAGGATTTATGACAAAATATTGGGCAACTGATGGAGTTTCAGGGACAGATCTTCAGGGATAAGATGTAAACTGGGAGTTGGTTTTAGGTACAAGAAATAGTCTGGCTTGCGACTGCTCTCCTAGAAACCACATTCCTTCCATCTTTTACCACTTGGTGCTTACAGTGCTGCATATAACTTACATTATAGTTGTCTAAAATATCCCATCCCTTATGTGTGGTCACCAGCTTTCACTGCTGACTTCTGCCTCTAAGTTTCAAATGGATGCTTCCTTGTTGAATTGCTTGCAGAACATACCTTCATGAAAGAAACTGAAAAAAAAAAAAGTGTAGGGTCTTTCATTGGTGGTTATAGTTGTTTTGCCTTTCAGGTTCTATAGTATATGAAGGAGACTATAAAGGGGTTTGGAGGACGTTAGGTAAGGTAGTTTGCAATACTTTCTATAGCTTCTGCTACATGCAGATAAATTAGTATCATCACTGACAGAAATGATTGGATTGCTTTCTGAAATGTCTTCATAGAGAACATTTGTAGTTTTGATTATCTTCATTAAACTACAAAATCTGAATTTTCTGGAAGCAGAAACCTGATTTTTCAAAATAGAAGGAAACAAATCTCCTGTCATGACACACACTTACATTAGACTTCTTTATGAAAACCAGCATGCTAATTGACTGACAGTGAACTATTAAAAGGGTGTAGACAATGACATATGCATTATCTGTACCATCAACATATTTTTTCTTTCTCAAATCTTTGTGGGAAGCTATATCAAAATATGAAGGATTTTAAATTATGGAATGCAACTAAAATATTTGATGTGAAATATTTAATGAGTATCAACATATTGCTTATGTTTGAAATTAAAGATTATATTGTCAATAGCCTGTGAATATAACCTCTTATGGTCTAGTGTTCAGATGGATATTGCTGACAACTAGTTGATTAAATTCATTTTTTGAATTCAGTCTAAATAAGATGGAAATTCTCTAGCTCATGTACTACTCTCTTTCATTTCTATGTTGATGTTTGGTTTAAAATAATGGTGAAATTCAGTATTTTTTTAATTTTTGTGTTCTTCACAATTCCTTAGAACTGTCTAACAAAGCTAACTGATTATTTAAGTATTCCCTTCACTATCCTCTCTTTTTTCCCTCCAGATAAAGAGACAGGTAGTACATTAAGACATTATCACAGGTGTTTATAGAGAGGTTCTACAAAATCTTGGGTATTTTTCAAACACTTTCATTTGGAAATGGTTGTAAATTTACAGAAAAATTGAATTTACAGAATTATCCAAGTGTTCGTGTATCCTTTACCCTTATTCACCTGTTAATCTTTTGTCCCATTGATTTATTGAGATCTTTCTCCTTTTCCCTCTTTCTTTCCTTTCTTTCCTCTCTTCATCTATTTTCTCCTTTCTGAGTACATATGCACACACATATGCACACCCACATACATTTCTTTTTCTGAACTATTTGAGAGAAAGTTACATTTCATATCCCATTACCCAAAATTCTTTAGTGTACTGTCTTAGAAACTTACCTGTTGGTGTGGAAAAATACCCAACACTCCCAGCTTGAAGGAGGTGAGGCTTATTTTGGTTTAAAGTTTGTGTAGGCAATCCAAAAGACAGCTGACTTCAGGGGCATGGCAGAAGAAAGTTGCTCATTGCATGGCATCTAGGAAGCAGAGAAAGCAAAGAGGAGCTAGAGAGAGAGATAAATCTGTCTAGGCCCTGCCTCTAGTGACCCGCCTTTTCTGACCAGACATTACCTCCTAATGGCAGCTGAGTTATAAGCCCCATAATAGAATCACTTTTCAGCACCCACCCCCTCCATGAGAGCATGAGTGACTTGGGGGGGACATCTGGATATAAACCATAACATATATATTTCAAATGACCATATAAAGTACAACTGTCAACCTCAGGCAATTTACCATTGATACAATACTTTACCTACTGTATATATTATTTTGTCATTTGACTTTTCTTCCTCTTTCCTACCTTCCCTCCTTTCTGAGACTGCATCTCACTCTTTTCATAGGCTGTCCTCTTTGGCTCAAGCAGTCCTGCTTCAGCCTCCTAAGTAGCTGTTACTGCATTTGCACACCATGCATGGCCTAATAATCTTCTTCATAACTCCTCCCCTATTTTCTTCCAGGACAAGACCAGCACATATCACATATATTGTATTTAATTATCATCTCTCTTTTGTATTGTTTTATCTGGAATAGTCGCTTAGCCTATCTTTGTCTTTTGACATTGACATTTTTGAGTAATATAATCTGCTGTATCCCCTTCTAATAGAATATTTTTTATTTTGTGATTTTTGATGTCTCTCATTAGGTTCAGGTTGCATACCAACAGTTGGATTACTACTTAAGTGTGTGTTCTCTCTGAGGGTTCATACCTGGAAGTACAGAGTGTCTGTTTATTCTCACTGATTATATTAATTTTGGAAATGTGGCCCAGTGATTGTCAGATTTCTCTACTATATTGTTGTTATTTTTTTCACTTGCAAATAATAAGTGATCTGTAGGAAGATACCATGCATATACAGATACCCTGTTACTCATCCTCCCTTATCCTCCCTTAGATATAGCATTTTTTGGTGGTTCATCCCTGGGCCAGTTTTGATTATGATGATTGTAAAATTGTTATTTTCCAACTCTATGCTCATTCTGCCTTTACTAGTCAATAGTTTGACATTTTGTCATAAGCAAGAATTCTCTCTTATTTGTCTGAGCCATGAACCAGTTTTTTTTCAATAGTGTATAATTCATTAATGGTGTTCATGACTTTAATGCACATATTATCCCATATTTGAGCAGTTGGACATCTCTCAGGCTAGTTTCTGTATTTTTTAAAAATAAGGCTCCATCTTTTTTTAAATTAAAGTGCTGTTTGTTTGTTTGTTAGTTTTTTTGTACCAGGAATCAAACTGTTGACCTCATGCTTGCCAGCAGACGCTTATGCCACTGAGCTAAATACCTGGCCTAAGCACTTTTTAACTTTTTGTTCTAATACTGTAATTTAATCCAGACTTTTTTTTTTTCAGCCTCAACCATAACTTCAGCCATTTCTTTAAGGAGCCTTGACTCCTTTGAATAGAGAAAGATTTTCAAATATTTCAAATCAAAGTCATTTTTCTTTTTAGCTCAGGTATTTTCCCACTTGTCATTTTAAATGGACAAAAAATTATAGTTTAGTTTTTACCAATTATCAAGTTCAGAAATTTTCAAGTTGCTTCATATGAGTTTTTCCAAGATTGTAAAGATATAAATAAGTTGCAAGAATTGGAGCTTCTATATAATTGTGCTTAGGTATTAGCCAGAATTGCAAGCCTGATTTTCTATGAAGAAGTCAAAAAATTAGTTCTTTTGAGTTTGATCCAAATGATGGTACAAATTGTGAGGTAGAATTTGAAAAAGAAAAAGAAAAAAACCCAAAAGATAACTTTTTTCTAGATCATCAGTAAGGTTTTTCTCATTTTTGGCATCAACTGTTTAGCCATGTCCTTTTTAAAAAATGTGTTTTTTCTTCTGATTTTGGATCATCTCATCAGTTCAAAATAGATCTTTTAATTCTCATGTGGTATGAATTATTTCATACCCAATATCCTATGACTCATTATTTGGAAATCTAAAGAATAGGAACTTAGGGACACACACCATCTAAAGCATAATTGTGCAAGTTTTAAAATGTTGGCTCATTTACCTTTTTCAGGATGCAGTAACATGGTCAGTAATTGCATGCCAAGTTTGGCATTGATCATAAGCAGCTTTGTCATTAAACTTTTGATGATATGTTTCCAGAATTATTCAGCTAGGCAATGTGATCCTAGATTGTCTTTAATTAGTAGACTATGACCAATTTGACATTGACATTTATGTTTTAGGTAAAATGTGATAGACCTTTCTAAATTTTTTCTTTAGTTTTGTATCTTTTAAAAATTTTAATGTATTTATATACTTATTTCTGACCAATAATGATTATTTTCTAAGTGAACATGTTTGCCATATCAGCACACATATTGCCATCAAAGAGTGAGAAAGGGAAACGAAAGAGGATGATTTGCAGAGGTAAGAAGAGGAAGAAAGATAGAAGAGACATAAAATGCGTGATAGGCTTTTGCATCCCAGTAGGTTTAAATTCTAGTACAGAAAGCTAATCGAGAACTTAAGTACAAAAAAATACCCCTTAGCACTGTGTGCTAAAAGTATTATTCAGTCAAATAGATAACTGAAGGTTGAACAACTGGAATAAGTCTTACAGAGTTTTAAAAACTTGGCTGAATGTTTTAAAAATAAGAGCTAAGACTAAGAGGAAAAAGAAAAGAGGCAATCTTGGTAAAACTATAAATAGAAAAAAAGGTTTTAGAGCTTATGATAAAGGTTTATCTTCTGTGTAGTTTGCAAAAATTTTATACTATTTTATTCCACTTTACCTAATTCACATGTATTTTATTTTATTTTATTCTCACAAAAACACCATTTGATAGGTTTTAACATTTCCATTTTAAAGATGAGATTAAAAGACTTACCCAGGAATATTTAGGTACTAAGTCAAAGAACTTGAGTATAGCTGTCTCTACAGACCAGTCACAAAAGCATACACTATAATAATGCAGAAAAGTATATCATTATGTTGTTGGTTCAAGAATAAGACCTATTATGGATACAGAAAAAACAATTGAGAAGTAGATCCAGGTGATTGTATAAGAAAACAATAGCCAACCATGGAAACATTACAAATCAGTGGTATCTGTAGATTTCTGCAAATGTTATTTAAACAGTTAGCTATTTGAGAAAATAATACATTTAAATGTTCATTAATATGTAATTATTTCTGGCCAACCAACAAACCAACTAGCCAGCCTTTCTGGTAAGCTGCACAAACCATGCAGGGCCCAGGAAAAGTCAGATAAGACTTCCCAAGAATTCTGCGTGCTGGGACTGGGAGGAGCTGACCAACAAACCAACTAGCCAGTCTTTCTGGTAAGCTGTGCAAGCCATGTGGGCCCCAGGAAGAGAAGAGTGAGATAGCATTTCCTGTGAGCCTTCTGGCATGTGGGCTGAGAATCACCAAGTCCCCCATATCCCCACATCCCCACCAGCTTTGGGTGGCCAGCTGGTTTGGAGGATAGGCTGAGTTGATGGCAACTGAAGTAAAAAAAGCAACTGAATATTTGTATTGTTTGGTTGAC
This sequence comes from Hydrochoerus hydrochaeris, assembly GCA_004027455.1. NCBI lineage: Eukaryota > Metazoa > Chordata > Mammalia > Rodentia > Hydrochaeridae > Hydrochoerus > Hydrochoerus hydrochaeris. The sequence goes on along the minus strand of PVLA01001792.1, from coordinate 51,369 downwards.
TTTGCAGGCCTGGGGCCGGTGGTTTTAGCATCCACAGGGAGGATAACAGTGTGCAATATAGCAAATATGGGGGATTTCCTTCTATCTTGTTTTTGAAATTCAATATTGTTCTCACCATTTTGTTTTGCTCTGATTAACTGTTTTGTTTTATTCAATATTCTGTTTTGATTGGTTTTATTCTGTTTTGTTTGGGTTTTTGCTAAAGCTGATGGAACGGACAACTCTTGTTAAGATAACAGGATATACACTATGATTAGCCATTGTTGTTTTCCTATTGTCCTGCTTTGAAGTTCTGTGCCAATTTCACTGCTTTGTTCTGATTAGATTTATTCGGTTTTGTTGGGTTTTATTATCTTTAAAATAAAATTTAAAAATTAATATGTAATCATTTTGAAATTATTAAGGAATTATTAGGACAGTTACAAAATGTATTTCTCTACTGATCTGTAAAAAAAACCTGGAGCAGTAAAAAAATCATTTGATCTGTTAAAAAAACTTGGAGCAGTAAAAAAATCATTTGTAAAACATTCACTTGATTTATCTAAAGTACAACTTAATCATTTCTCTTTCCTTAGTTTTCGAAGTATATTGTGCTTGTTATAGAAAATTTAAAAATGTTTATGTGGAAAATGAAATTAGAGAAAAAATAGTTTATTTTTTCAATGGTAAAGATTTTTTGAAACTAAAATGGCTGTACACTAATCTACCACTTTAAATCATTCTCCTGATGGCATTTATTTCCTATTTTGTCAATATGAGTAAGACTGTTATGAATATCTTGTTAAGAAAATCTTTGTTTCCCACAAGAGGGATTTAGTCAGTGATAACTTACCTTTAGTCAGTGATAACATATTAAACCAGAAATTATGAATAGCAAAATGTAGAAACTTGATTTGCCATTAATATAATCAACATTATCCTTGGTCACATTCTAAAGACTAATTTTTGGAACTTACTCAACAGAGTCTAGCATAAGTAGTATTATAAAGACACAGAAAAAAGTGAGAGCCTTACATATTTTGAATTTATTCTGTAGTTTGATGAGTTATAACACATGCAAGTAGGTACATATGATTCTCATTATAGTAAGAATAGTGAAGGTTATGGTTTTACCACAGTGTTCTGTCTTCACTCCTCTTTTATTATTTGTTTATTCTTTTTGGTTTTTCTTGCGACAGGGTCTCACTGTGTCACTGTGCAGGCTGGCCATACATTTTTTTATGTAGCCCAGGATGGCCTCAAACTCATAGCAATCCTGCCTCAGTCTCCTGAGTGCTGGGATTATAGGCATGCCCTGTCATGCCCAACTTGACAACTTTTAAAAAATAGGAACTGGCCAATGGACAGGATATTGAATTTTAACAGTTCACTTGATAATCTTCATAGATACATTTTATCAGGAAAAACTATCACTGAATTATGATTAATTAATGGTTGTGATTACTTATTCCATAAGTTACATGAGAATTTAATACAACAGGAGAAACTTTAGAGAGTTAGTTTTCTAAATCCTTTAATGTGAAATGACTTTTCTTAAATTTTAACAATTTCAGGTTAGGAAAGACTTAACTAGTATGAACTATATATTGTTGTTACTATTTTATTTAAACACAAGAAAGATTATTTATAAAAGGAAAAGAAGTTGTAAACATCTTTTCAGAGTGGCAATTTGACATCTGAGATATTTCTCTTAGCTATTTGGTACTGAGAATCAAACTCAGGACCTCATGCTTGCCAGGCAGATGCTTATGCTGTTGAGCTATGGCCCTCTCTTAGCTATTTGAACTAATACCTATGTTTTATGAAAGCTATATATGAGTATAACAAGTAGAAACAAAATTAGCCTATATTAGAAGACTTGGTTTGTAATCATAGCTGTGCCTTTAATGAGCCTTAGCAAGTCATTTTAGGGGCTAGGGATTTATTAGTTCAGTGGCAAAGTGCCTGCCTAACAAATGCAAGAGCCTGAGTTCCATTCTTGCATCAAACCCCACCAAAAAAAGTCATTTCAGTGCTCTGGGCATGATTGTAATGAAAAAGTAGGTAGGTTTCAAATTTTTTCTACTACTATATTATTTTTACTATTCTGGAATGTTAATCATATTTTAATTTAGGTGCTTATTTTAATGGTATTACTAGCAAGTAGACTTTAAAATTTGCACCTAAATTATAATTCGCAGAATATTATTTCAAATTATCTTCTGAATAAGGTTCACGTTTTTAGGTTAGTATGCTTGTAGAATTTATTGCACAGCATTTGTTTATAACTAAGTGTTCTATTTCTTTATTGAATGTTTGACTATGCCATGCCCATCATCATTAAACAAGGTTTTGGCATACATTCCTTAAGAAAGCAAAGCTGAAATCTTGATCATTGTTACCACATTATTGTAAACTTCTCCATCTGAAATTTAGGAAAATATATTTTATTTAGCTAAAGGACTAGTGAATTTAAGTTTTGATCCTCTTACAGCTCATCAAACAATATTTTGTAATGATCGATCTTAGAAAAATAATTTTGCATTTTGTCTTTAGTTTTTCACTGGTTTTATCAACTAGTGTGATGGCTGATGTTGTCAACTTGATTGGCTCATGGGCTGCCTAGGAAATTAGTAAAGTATACTTCTGAGTGTGTCCAGGTGGACCATAGGGGTGTGACCTTAGGAACTGTGTCTGGTGCTTGGCCTTTTCCTGTGTGGGTCTTTCTTTTTTTGCTCCTGTTTTTTGGCTGTCATGAGATGAGACAGCTTTCTTCTGCCATGCCCTCCTGCCAGCCAAACATGGACTGAAACCTCTGAAGCCATAAGCCAAAATCTTTGTTCTCTTTCAAGTTATTTGTATTGGGTATTTTGTCCTAGCAACAGAAAGGTGACTAAAACAGGTAGTGAAAAAGAACTTCAAAAGAATTCATTGCCTATCGTAGTTCTCAAAATAATATTCTTGAATTCATATGACACTAATTGTGAGATAATTAACCTTTTTAGAAAATAAATGTGAATTTTACCTGTTTTCCCATCTCTCACAAAAATGTATTATCTTTTCCTTGAAAAAGATTAGCATAATAATATTTCTCCTAGTTTCTGTATAGTCCATTTTAAACATTTTTATGTATTGATATATTTTTATGTCAGTGCATTTATAAATACCTTCACGTGGCTTTTATAGTCATTATTTCTAAATGTTTGAACTTGTTGCATATCTTTTTGTTGTTGTTGTCATTACTGTTTTTTGTTTTTTGTTTCGAGACAGTCTCACTGTGCAGTTCAGGCTGGCCTTGAATTCACTTTGTAGCCCAGGCTGGCCTCAAACTGCCAGTAATTTTCCTGTCTCAGCCTCCCAAGTACTGGGATTATAGGCTTACCACTACACCTAGCTCTTTGTTATCTTATTTTTAAAAGAAATGGAACTCACATTTAATGAGCCTTTCATATGTGCGCATTGCTTCCGATTACTTTCCATTCTTTTGTTTTGGCTCATGTTTTTTCACTAATTTTCCTAATCTCAGTAAGTGGCAATGCATACTATCCATCCAGGTGTCCACATTCTTGATTCAGAAAATCCTGTTGATTGTACTTTTAAAATAAATCTTCAGTCATCTCATCTATGTCACTTCCTGTTACCATTATGCCATATGTCTTGTTTGAACAACCAGTCTTCCTTTTTCTACTTTTGCCTCCTTACAAACCACTCAGCGTCAGAATGATCTTTCAAAAACAGAATTAAAAGCCAGATACCATGGTATATATCTCTAATCCGAGCATTCAGGAAACTGAGGCAGTAGAGTTGAAAGTTTAAGGCCACATAGCAAGGCTTTTTCTCAAAAACTGAAAAGGAAACCATTGTCATTCTTAAAACTTTAATTCTGAACTCAAAAACTGAAAAGGAAACCATTGTCATTCTTAAAACTTTAATTCTGGCATTTAGAATAAAAACCCAAGTGTCTTGCTTTGGATTCAAGGTTGTAGACAATCCAGTCAGAACCTGCCATTCCAATATCTTCTGCAATAATTTTTCCCCATCTACTTAGACTTTGTGTGATCTGACTGGTTTTCTGTTTCTTAAACTGTACCAAGCTCCTTCCTGACTTAAGCCCTTTGCATTTCCCTTTCTGTTTGTCTGATAAGATTTGTTTTGTTTTATTTTTCCTAGGTGTCAGCTGTAGCATCACCTATGGTCTTTCTTGATCTCTTTTATTCCTCTACTCAATTTTTCTCCTCCTCTTTTTTCCCTACCTTCTCTTTGTCCTCCACTCTGCCTCTCTCCTCCTCCCCACAAAACAAAACAAAACAAAACAAAACAAAATGGTTTGGGATATAGTTCAGTGCAAAGGCTTTGTGTTCAATCCCCAGAAAAGAAATCAGAATTTTATAAGTCTTATTAAATCTAAAACCTTGATTTGATGAGGAATATTCTAAAACAAAGGATGCCTTATCATTTTACTCATAACTATTTTAGCAAACCTGGCATGGTAGTATAGACTTGCAATCCCAGCACTCCGGAGGTTGAGGCAGGAGGATTGCCAAGAGTTTGAAGCCAGCCTGGTCTACATAGTGAGTTCAGAGCCAGCTTGAACTACATGGTAAGACCCTTACTCAAAAAAATCAGAAAAAAAATTAAAAAAACATTTTAACATATAGCATATATCTCTAACTGATAAAGGGTCTTGTTTACATTACTACTCTGCTATTGTAATGGTTAACAGGTCAATTTTAATTTTGAGAAATTCTTTAATGCCATCAAAATATATAGTATGTATTTTTATTTATTTATTTAGAGACATGATCTCACTATGCAGTCCAAGCTGGCCTTGATTTCACTGTGTAGCCTGGGCTGGCCTTGAATTCATGGGCATCCTCCTGCCTCAGCTTCCTGAGTGCTGGAATTATTGGTATGTGCCACCATGCCTGGCCTAAAGAACAGCTTTTAAAACTGATCAATACATTCCTTTTAATATTTTGGTCAAAGTAGTTTAATGGTCATTTATTTGCAATGGTTATCTACTTAAGCTGTCTTTTAATGATGCTCTGGGGCATTAATCCCAATGTCATAATAATGTAGATAGGTTTATCTCTCCAAGAATTTTAGTAATTCTTTTGTCATTTTGAATCTGTTAGTGATCCACAAGTAATATGATTCATTATATGTGGAAATCTTTCATGAATGCATATTCATCACATTTTTATTATTTTTAAGGATTCCAGAAACCAACCTAATTTCAGTTTTTGCTTTATAGCAAATGAAAATCTCTCGAGAGTATATGGATAATTTCCTTTGAATATGTGCATTCCATGTGTAACTAATAATTGGTTATATTGCACTGTAGAAGAAACTAAAGAGGCTCTAAAGGAAATACAAAATATAGTTCTTGCCCTTTATGACTTGAACCAGGGGTATCCTTTGGTAAAATACCCAGAAAACCATTCCATGAAAATGTAGGTCTGCATTTATGCAGGGAAATAGATACTAAGTATCAGCTATGTTTCCAACCCTTATTTTAGGAACCAGACAATAATCATTGAACCAAAGACAGAAATGCTGGACTTCATGGAGCATAGTCTAGTGAGAGAAACATAAACAAAAAAACCAAGTTTGGTAAGATGTATAACATGTTACATAATGACAAGTGGCGTGGAGATAAAGAGCAGGGAAAGAAAGTAAGTGTTAGGCCATTGCAGATTCAAGTAGAGTAATCAGCAAAGAGTTATTAGAGTTAGATGTTTGAAGACCTAAAGAAGAAGAGAGACATATTCGTTATGAGACATATCTGTGGAAAGAGGCTTCCAAAGCAAACAAGTCCATAAACCTGTAGGTGGAAGCATGCCTAGCATATTTGAAGAGCAGCAAGAGAGCAAAGTGGAGCTCAGGAAGAATAAAGGAGATGGAGGGAGACTATTGGAATAATCCTAGTAAGAGATTATGGTACCTTACAGTATTGTGGTACCAGTGGAGGTGGTAAGAAATCAGAATTTGATGACAGTTGTGTGTTGTCAGTGGATATGTCCAGGGCAGTGATGGCAAACTTTTTTTAGAACTTTCAGTGTTACAAATAGCCCGCTGTGGCACCTGTACAGTAGGTTTACCACCACTGGTCCCAGCAGTTCCCTTAAAGAAGAGACGGGGACATCAGTGCACTTTATCACAGGGTAGATTATGGGTTCTCTGAATTCTGCCATTGTAAAAGGATTTTCAAGACAAGTTAGTAAGAGGAGTAAAGAGGTTTATTAGAAAGAAATACACACTCAAGATGGAGGGCTGTGTAATACAAACTTTCAGTTGAAGCATGATGATCCAGAATTTGGGTTTTTCTGTGGCCTTAGGAGTACCTTCAAAATAGGTGACACAGAATATGTATTCTTACTTTCAAACCACCATTCTTTTGGTTGGCTAGGTTTTAATGTAAACCATGTGCATGTGTGTTAAATTTACAGATATGCTGCCCACTTAATAGTGCTGCTTCCTTGAAATTGGAGATTTGTGCAAGGAAAAGCACAGGCCCATGTCACAGTTGCTAAACAAGGACCCTCAATTTATAGACTTATTGTATCTTTAAAACCATTTAGGAATTTTAGAGGGAGTGAGTTTTCTGCAGGGGAAAAAGGCATTGTACTCTTGGGTACTTTTTATGTACCAAAACTCAAATTTAAAATTACAATTTTTTGTCTCCTTTCTACTGATTTTTTTTCTATTCTACTTCAAATATAAGCCATGAAAAGCAGAGAAGTTAGAATTTTTGTATATGTTTATTCCATTTATGAGGAGTGAGAACAACTGCAAGAGGAATAGGATTTAGGGGAAAAGGCCTAGAGCTGTGTTTTGCATGTATTGATGCCTATTAGTAGTTGGAAACATCAATCAGGCAGCTAGATACAGCATTTTGTGGCATTTGGGAGAAAGTTTGGCAGAAGAAATCATTATAAGCAAGCTTGGTATATTCTTAAAACAATGCTAGAAAGTAGGAGAAAGAAAAAAATTAGGAACAAAAGTCTTTAGGGAAGAAGATGTTTTAAGGTGGACCCTTTGATTAGTGAAAGGAAAGACAAGGAGATTCTAGTCAGTAAATTTTCCTAAAATCTTAGAATATATAGAAATAAATCTGAATGCTTTTTTTAAACCTTTCCCACTTTTTCTCCCTTGAAACTGTCACAGTATATCATAGAATCTTGTCCAGCAGTAGTTGCACATGAAATACTTGTTGATTCATAAATGAGAGAGTATCTCATTACCTAATTCAAGAAGACTTTGAACTTTTGACAGTGTCTCATTACCTAGCTATGGCTGACCTTAAACTTTCATTCTTCCTGAGTCAGCATCTCTTTCTGGGATTACAACCATGTACCATCACTGATGGCTTTTCAGGTTTATTAACCAGCATTTGGTTGTGGAAACTTAGGTGTTTTTTAAGTGTCTCTCTCTCTCTCTCTCTCTCTCTCTCTCTCTCTCTCTCTCTCTCTCTCTCTCTCTCTCTCAGTAAATTCTTCCTGAAACTGTTTTTTGCCATTTATTATTGTGCAAGTCAAGTATATCCTGAAACTCCCTTCTGAATGTGAAAATGTTCTCCCGTCTCAAAATACCAGCACTATTGCTTATGAGCAAAGCAATTTAGAACTGATTGTGTTTTGCTTCTAAGACCATTGAGCATTTTACAAGTCTTAGAATCCTCATTTGACAGATTGGGCCAAGCAGAAAAACAAAACTGAAAATTATTACCTCATTTCTAAAACAGATTTTTCTTATCTCTTGAAAACTGACTTTACATTTATGCGTCATTTTTAATGTGGTCACTACTTAAAATAATTTTAACAAGTCATATTAAAGCTTAAAGCCAGGCACACTGACACATGTAATTTCAGCTAATGGGGTAGCAGAGGCAGAATATCCTTGAGCCCAGGAGTTCAAGACCAACATAGCTACTAACCAAGACTCTCTGTAAGAGAGAGGGAGAGAAGGAAGGGAAGAAGAGATGGAGGGTACATTTTTTAATAGTTTAAAGAACTTTTTTAAAAAACGAAAAGTATTCTTTGCTTTATAATTTCTTTGCTTAATTTTTTCAAAATATGCTTTAATCAATTTTGGATTTTTATAAATTACCTGGAAAGTGTGTGATATGTATTTCTTTTGTGAATTATGAACATAGGAAATTCTGTTGATTGCAGTATTGCTTTCTCTAGGGAACAAAGAAGGAAGAAATTGAAGGTGAAGAGGAAGTGTCTGCTTTAATTCAACCTGCAGAAGTGTTTGCTCCCAAAAGCCTGGTGTTGGTATCCAGATTAGATTATCCAGAAGTATTTAGGGTAAAGAACACATAGTGATCATTATTAAATTATTATGTGAATCTATTTTGAATGAACAATTATAGATCCTTTGTATTGAAAATATCATTAAATTGATTTAGTAACTGATTGATAAAATTATCATGAGCAGAAGAAATAAATTCATGTTGGTGAAAGGAATATCTGAATAAGTTAACGTGACTCTTTGCACCTCTAATGATGTAACGTTTATCCTTAGATCAGTCCCACATTAATTAAATCTAAAAGTTATAAATCCTAAAGAAATAATTTGATTACCTGTCGCAAATTACAAATGCATTAGTAATTACAATCTTGTATATGTTTATTCAATTTATGAGTTGGTAGATCAAAGCAAATAGGATTACTTGAGATTTCAGACAATCCTGATCATACTGTTGCCAGCATGTTTTTAAAATATTGTTTACTTCGGATTTTTTTCTTTATTATATACTGGAAATTTTTAAATTTAAGAAAAAATTTACTAGAGCCGGGCGTGGTGGCTCACACCTGTAATCCCAGCACTCGGGAGGTTGAGGCAGAAGAATTATTGCGAGTTCGAGACCAGCCTGGGCTACAAAGTGAGCTCAAGGCCAGCCTGAACTACATAGCGAGACCCTGTCTCAAAAAGACCAAAAAAAATTTTTTTACTAGTAATTTATGAAAAACTTTTCCAGGAAATGAGATAATATAGCCTAGGAAATAAAATTGTCAAGATTTTAGTGACAGTGGATAACTCTTTTAACAGTTACTAATTTTCAAAGTCACATATTTCAAAAAACTGAAAGAACTATAAAGATTGAATTTTATCTTCTGTTTACCATGTGCCTTCTTCTTTTAATCTTACTATCATCTCTGTTTTACTACCTTGTGTTATAATTCACATAAGTTAAATTTTCTATTGAGTAAATTATAAGACTCATAAAATAAGATTAAACATCTAATTTTTTTAATCTTGAAGTTTCAGAGTAAGTTGAAATAATGGGGCAAAACAGGAGAACAAAAATAGTTTTAGCTCTGCATGTTGGTTAGAGTAGTTATCTGAGCACAGACAACTGTTTTACAAATTAGGGCTTTCTGCTTTCTATAAACTCATCTCAGAAACTCTCAGGAAGTCCTGGTCCTCAAAGAAAATTTAATAAATTTAATATTTGCTGCTTAACATTTGTTCCATGTTCACTGTAGAATATACTTCAGTTTGTTCAAAGAGAAATTTTCCAGGAGCAGATATCATGCCAATTTATTTTTAGTGCTTTTTCCATAAAATAACTATATGCATCTTCTCTTTGCAGGCTTGCCTGGGTCTGATCTATACTGTGTATGTGGACAGTCTGAATGTCTCCTTGGAAAGCCTCGTTGCAAACCTTTGTGCCTGCCTTGTCCCAGCAGCTGGAGGGTCTCAGGTAAACAGAATAGAGACTTACGTGGAGAATGACCACTCTTTCTCTACAGTAAATTGATAAGAAAGGGAAGAACAGAATTTTTATGTTTTGTTTTAAAGAGGATCTAGTTAAGCACTGTTCCTGTAGTTTATCTTCTAGACAACTAAAGTTCCATTCTTTTCTTGGGTTGTGAAGTTAATTTTAACACAGGATTCACCTGTGTTATGTCATATAGCATAATTAGAACCGCATTTTGTGTAACTTGAACTCTATATTTTCTGGACATTTATTTTTTCAGACTGAACTTTTAAATGGGCTCTTTCTACTTTTCTTACACTTGTATATAATTAAACCTCATTTTTATTAACTTAAAATTTTAAAAAAGTTTGACAAAATTGCAAGACAACAGTAAGAAAACTCAACACAGTTTTTTTTTTTTTTGGAACATTGTGTCCATTTCTCAATAGATTTCTTTATTTTGAGGTCTTAAGATTCTTACGTTTGCCTTTGAAATAGAAAACTAAGAATCTTAGCTACTATCATGTGTTTTTTATTTCTAGAGCAACCATACTTGGACATGGGGCTTAGAGGGTAATTTATTGGTAGAGTGTATACTCAGCACTTACAACACTGTAAGTCTAATCCCCAGCATCAAAAACAAACCCAGCTCTTTTCCTTTAAATCATAAAAATAGTTGATTATTTATTTTCCTTATTTTTATCTAATATTGAAGAAAAGGGACGCTCCCTAAAGGTCACATTATTTTCAGTCTGACAGATATGTTGCATACAATAAAATGAACATACATTTTCTTTGCCCTTTATCTTATTAATTGTCCTCTTGCTTTTTTAGTCTTTTCTCACTTTTTAAAAAACATGTATCCCTTTCAAATAGTTTTTTTCTCTTAAATTTTTATCCCGTTTTCCCCTGGTTACTCATCTCTGCTACTAGGCAAAATATTAAATGAGGATATATTTAAAATTGGGTCTAAACTTTAAAGAAGCAAAATTGTCATATGGACCTTTACTAGAGCTACCGAATTTAACTCTTTATTATTTTTTAGTCAATTATGAATGCTTGTGGTTTTTTGTGTTTCATCTCTAAATTGGCTCTCATGTGATCATTTGCTCTAAAATTGAACTTCAGAGGGAGTTTTATCTTAATGTCTGAAATCACTTCCTATGTGTACATTTCTCCTATTCTTCAGAAGCTGTTTTCCTTGGGTGCAGGAGACAGACAGCTGATTCAGACTCCTTTACATGATAGTCTTCCTGTTACAGGCACTAGTGTGGCTCTTCTGTTCCAGCAGTTGGGTATGTCTTTTCCCCCATTTTCAATGTTCTCTTGTTAAAATCTATTAAAAATTTTAAAATTTATTAGTTGATATAAATCAGAAAATATAAAATAATTTTATCTCTCCCAACTTGGGGAGTACGGGGAGCAGGTAAGAATAGAGTTTGCTGCCCAAGTTCCAGCTGTTGAGTAGAAGGCCATCTGAGGAACTAATTTTTGTGTCACTTCTTTAGGAGCAAACTGTGCTGGTTTGGGTATCTGGTGGTTACTGAGAACAAAGAAGTGGGGTAGGGAGACACTTCCTGTGGCCAGAAAAGTTTAATGCAGTAGTAAAAAGGCACATAACCTGGACATGATGGACTCATTCCAGTTATCCCAGCACTTGTAATCCCAACACTTGGAAGGCTGAGGTAGGAGGATCCCCGTGAGTTCAAGGTCAGCCTGGGCTACATAGTGAGACCTTGTCTCAAAAAACAAACATACAAAAAAACTAAAAAGGCATTCAATTTGAAGCTGATCCTTCAGGAAAGAGAAGTATATTCAGTGTGGCTTTGCAGAGGACTCTTTGTATATTGGCAAAGATTTTGAGAAATTAGAACCATTATTCTTTTTCTAATAGGAATATGAAATGGTATGGCACATTGGAATACAGTTTAATGATTTTATTTTAAGTTAAGCAAACCATGTAACCCAGCCATTCTACTCTTAGGCATTTACCCAAGGAAAATGATAGATGTGTTTTTTACACGAATGTCCATATTCGTTTCACTTATGTAATAAAAAGTTGGAAATATGCTCAGTGTTTATCAGTGATAATGGATAACTGATAATGGAAATGAACTTAAAAATCGGTTTTTCTGTACAGTGGAATAAATGATGCAAAGGAAATGAATTGCATTGGTGCATACAATAAAATGGAAATAATTATGTTAAAGAAAAAACAGACAAAAAATACTTCATGATTTAATTTTACTAAATTCTAAAAATGCAGTCTGATGGGACTTACAAGAGAAGCAAGGCCCCTTCCCAACACTGGTGCCTCACAGGCCCTGTGGGAGAGGAGAGAGACTCCACCCATCTCTGCTTCAGACACCTGCACCTTATGTGCCCTTGTAGTGAGAAGAAAGTCTTCACCACCTCAACTGTCAACACCACGGCCTTACAAACTGAGCAGGAGAGGAGAAAAGCCCCATTCAATTCCTACCCCTGACACCAGCACCTTGTACACCCTGCAGGTGAGAAGAGAGTGTGCCCTCCCTCCCCTAGTCATAAGCACCTCCTGTACCCTGCAGTATAGGGTATCAGAGGTGACAGGCAAAAGACTGATCTCATATAGGAAGAGACCAACACCCAGCAAGAGAGTTTTGTTCCAGGACTAAAGTGTTACCCTGCTGCAGAAGCTGGGTGTGAGACAGCTTTGGCAGACTAGTTTGGAGAGGGTAAAAGCTAGACAGAGATCTCCTGAGATCCTCTCAGAAGCTCATCCCAGGCCAGGAAGATCATAGGGCAGGTATTCTGTGATGGGAGGCTAGGTGTGGTTAGTGTAGTATTTAGAAAGGGTGTGTGTATCTAAAGAAGTTGGAGTTTGGCCTAACTGGTCTGCTTAAACTTTTGCACAGATGCCTATCTGCAACAGAAACTGGTGATCTAATTTACTATAAATCACTATAGTAAATAGAGGGTTGCATAAGTATCTACACTAAAAGGATTGACCTTTATGCTCTGGTTAAGGGTGGTTTCATGAGTGGTTCTTAGGATTTGTTAGTATCTAGCTCATATTTGATGTCATTGCAGTCATAGACTTAACTGCTATTGCCAAGATGGCATAACTGGTGCTATCTGTTAGTCTTATCTGTATGCCAGTATTTGGATTGTCTGAAAGTGATAAAACAATATTGAAGTTTATTCTTTCAGAATGAGGTACTAGACTAAAAAAAGCTTCAAACACAAACACAAGAAAACTAATAAAATACAGAAATACAAGAAAACAAGACAACAAAAGTGCCTCCAAAAACTCCTAACTTTCCCAAAGCTGATTCAGGGGATATCAAGGGGGTAGAAATTATAAGCTACACAGCTAAAATGTCTAAAGGAATATCAAAGAAGGTAACAGTTCAATAAGGTCCTCAGCAGGTTCAAAGAAAATAGTAACTAAACAATGACCCAAATGAAACAAATGAGCAGCAAATCTAGAAAAGACTCGTGGAGGTAAAGAGATACAGAAGATAGACTCCCAGTGTAGAAACGAATAGGTCCATTTAAAGAAAAATTCTAAATAGAAATCTGAGAGGTTAAAAGTACAAATGAAAGTCTACCCAGTAGAAGTGATCAGTGGGAGTACAGTGTCAGATCTAGAAAACTGGGCTGTAGTTAGTGATCAGTTATGAGAGACACCTTAGAAACAACAACAGAACATGAAAAATAGATCTAACAGCTGCTAGGTGACTCAAAGAATACTAATGTAAGTTAATTTAAAGCAATGAAAAATCAGAACATAGCACATAAAACGAACATAAAAACCTGTTTCCAGAAATAATCACAGAAAACATTCCAAATGTGGAAAGAGAATTTAACATACAGATAAGTGAGGCATATCGAGCCAAAATATCCCCCATCATAAAAAAAAACCACTCCCTGCCACACTGTAATTAAAGTAAGAGACATTCAACCCAAGAACAGAATCTAGAAACCTTATTTAGAGAAAAGCAGCAAATCACCTATAAAGGAAAACCTCTCAGAATTACAATAGATTTCATGGAAGGAAATTATGGAAATTAGAGCAGAAATCAATCATTAGAGACTTACAAAACAATGCAAAGAAACAGTGAGTTGAAGAGCTGGTTCTTTGAAAGAATAAGCAAAATAGATCTTTAGCTGTTACCAAAAAACGAAAAGAAAAAACACATATCACTGCAAGTAGAAATGAAAAAGATGAAATCACAACAGATACTGCTGGAAATCAGAAAATTATTAGCAAATCTGTATGTCAAAAATTGAAGAACTCAGAAGAAACAGAGATTCCTAGAATACATTAATTATCAAAACTGAACCAAGAAGACTTAAAAATCTTAAATAATCCAAAAATAGGCAATGAAATTGAAGCAATAATTGAAAATCTACCAGTTAAGAAACATTCAGGACCTGATGTGCTCATTGCTGAATTAAACAAGATCTTAAGGGAAGATTTAACACCAGTACTTTTCAAAGTCTTTAATGAAATCAAGGGGGAAGGAGTACTCCCAACATCAGTTCTGGAAGCTAGCATTTTCCTGATACCAAAACCAGACATGGATCCAACCAAAAAAAGAGAACTCTAGGTCATTCTTTCTAATCAATATAAATGCAAAAAAAGATACTGGCAAACAGAATCCAACAGCTCATCAAAAAACTTATACATCATTACCAAGTAGACTTTATCCCTGGGATGCAACGATGGTCCAACATACACAAATTAATAAATATAAGTATCACATAGACAGAAGCAAAGATTTAAAACCTCACATGATTATCTTTATCAAAATAGAAAAAGCCTTTGACAAAACTGGCATCTGTTCATGATTTAAAAAAAAAAAACTGAAGTAGGTATAGATGGATCTTATCTCAATATTATAAGAAATGCTTATAGCCAACCTACTGACAGTATCATATTAAATGGGAAAAACTGAAAGGTTTCTCTCTAAATGGACAAAGATGTCCATTATCAGCATTGCTATTCAACATACTCCTCAAAATATTAACCCAGAACAATCAAGCAAGATAAAGAAATAAAAGGGATATGTATAGGAAAGGACGAAGTTACAGTATCTTTATTTGCAGATGATCTATCTGATCCTCTACTTACAAAAAATTCCATCAAAAAACTCAGAATTAATAAACTCGGGCCAGGGGTTTAGCTCAGCAGCATAAGCGCCTGCCTGGGAAAAACAAGGTTGTGAGTTCGACCCCTGGTACCAACAAAAAAAAAAAAAAAAAAAAGAATATAAACTCAACAGTGTACCAAGATAAGAAATAAACACTCAAAAAACAATAGCATTCCTATGCACTAATCATGAAATTACTGAGAAATTAAGAAATGAAATTAGCATTCATGGTAGCATCCAAAAAATTAAATACTTAGAAACTAACCTAACCAAGAAAGTAAAAGACCTCTACCATTACACTTATATCACTCTTAAAAAGGAAATCGAGCAGGACATATACCCTCTTAGTCTGGTTAATGTTTGGCCCATTCTTTTAAGATCATGTACATGGTTTAGTAACCATTGTTGTTCTCTAATTGTTTTGTTAAGAAAGTTTCTTTTGTATTTAGAATAAGAGTATTTTTATTAATATCTACTTGTCTTTATTAATATCTACTTATACTACATTAAAATTAAAAATAAATATATAACTAAATTGCAGCGAATTTACAAGCCAAAAACAATGCAGTCTGTATGGTAACAGAAACAAGTCACTGGTTGCTGTGTGGGTGACAGATTACAAGGGACTTGAAACTTCTTGAATAATTTGTATTTAGAATTTTAATAGTGATGATAGTATTTTAGGTATCTGTGTCTCTAGAAGTATATCAGATTTTATAAGAAAATTTTAAAAATACTCAAAAACTTGTACATGAATGTTCACAGATGCATTAATACATAATAGAGAACTCAAAAGGCAAACAGGAATAGATAAATTGTGTAATATGTTTATATCCATATAATGGAAAATTATTCTGCCATAAAAAGGAATATCAGCTGTATTCTCTGGCAATTTTTCATATCCACTCATCTATAGTTTGAATTTTACTAAGAAACACACTAGTTTTAGAATACTTTACTGATGAATTTTCACAGTATATGCTTTATTATCATTGCAAAAGTCCTTGACTAAAATGATCTGAGCTGTCAGCTCCATAGCTAAACATTATTCTTGTACCATCTGTTTATAATTTTTTTTATTTAAAGAGAAAAACAGGAAAAAGGTAAAAATATTACAGAATTTCAAGAAGATAAACAGTAAGAAATCACTAGTTGATAAATTACATATTGTTCTTTTAGAAATAGTTATTCAAGTTACAAAATTAAAGCACACAAAGTGGACACTCAAGCAGTGAGAATGCAAACAGATCTGTTCAACAATCCAACAAGAACCTAGAAATATGGTTATCAATCCCACACACCTACTGTTTATAATTTTTATATGCATACTTTCTTTTTGATTATACATACTATAGGGTTAATAATTCTTTACTAATTCTTTACAAGATACTACATATAAGTTTTAAAAAGTTATTAAAATAGCTAACTTTTTTTCAGTTTATCTTCAAATTTTGTACTTGTTTTGTACATAAAAAAATCCTTAAAATGTTGATTGTAAGGACACATTACTATTCAGAAGGTTATTTCTGGTTTTAAATATGTTAATGGAAAATCTTTGACATTTTCACTTTTGTTTTCTCCTGAAAAGTCTTGTTTATAGTACTGTGTAATTATTCTTTAAGTGATGTGAACTTTTGTAGGAATATTTTAAAATATTAGGTTCCCAAAACCGATGAAAAAATGCCATCAGTAAAAAGGCTTTAAGAGGTAAAAAATTATTTATTTTAAAGGCAATATCTTTCAGAAACATGTTAGTTGATGAACCATCGGATTAATGTGTCACTTTTTTTTTTTTTGTCCTTTTTCATAAAGTGGACAAAAATCTCTTGCCCTCAACTATTTTCCTATCTTCATTTAGTTTTCAGAATGTGGTATTATTTAGTCTTATTTTGACTTAGAATGGGAAAAAGCAAAATATTCGTTTTCTTTTTCAATACTATATGGTTTTAGAATTTGACTATAGAAAAATGTATACTATTTTTTATTTTAAAGAGAATAAAGCAAAACAGAACAGAACAATGCACACAACATAGGACTTCACAACAAGACAACAGGATACCAACAGTGGCTACCATAATGTCCCTTGTTTCCTTTAAAATAGTTGACCATACCTTCACACACAATAATATCAAACATAAAATGATACTATAAAACCAATCAAAATAATAAGAATACTATTACTATGAGTGGTATATTGTGCCCTAGTTGGAAAAGGAGAAAATAGGAAGGGGTTTTTACTGTATCTGTGATTATTTTTGACAGTTTGAATATCAGCTGTATTCTCTGGCAATTTGAAATAGAGTAAATCTTCTCACTAGTTCATTCTGGAGTACTTCTGTAAAGAAAGTACTTATAACATGTAGTCTACTTCAGAGACATAAGGATCTACAAGGAAGAAGATTATTCAGCTTAATTTCTTATAATAAATAATATAAGTCTACAATAAAGTCCTCATCATGCTCACCTTCTGATACAAACATATTTTTGATTAAATATTTACAAAGTTATTATCATGTACCATGTGCCAGGTGCTATACTAGTCACTAGGGATATAAGGATGAAAAAAATCATAGTTCTTCTTGCAGAGGTATTTTTAGTCTAGTGAAGAAACAGATATGTTTTCAAAATTATAGTGGAAAGCAAACAGTTCAACACAGTTACTATAAGCAAACTTTTGATAGCTATAAAAGTAGAAGTGCATTCCAGAAAAAAAAAAAAGTGTATATGTACCATTACAGGAAGTCATGAACAGCCATTAATGGGATAGTAAGATGTTTGGTAAACCCTCAGCCAGCAGCTATATGAAGAAGTCAGAATGATATTAAGAAAATGATTGCTAGTCTGGGGATGTCGCTGAAGGGTAGAGCACTTGGATAGCATGTGCAAGGCCGTGAATTTGGCCCTCCGCATAAATTTAAAAAAAGAAAACCTTGGCTATTCATTTCACAGTTATAGATTAAGCATTTGTGCTAATCCTGTAAAGGAGGCATTTAATAAATATCAAAAACAGACAGTTGTTGATTCTTTGTTGACAGAATCATATATGAAATATTAGTTAGAGAAAAAGATGGCCAGTTGATAGGTAGCATGATAGAGAGCCTCTCTTGAGAAAAACAACTCAGGTGCTAGAATTTAACACCATGGAGAAGACCAGACGAAAGGAGAGGAATTCTCATGACCCAGGAAGAAACTGAGGCAAAAGAAAAAGAAAAAAAAGAAGCGTGGATGGAGGGCTGGAGCTGGGCACGTCTTAGAGTTGGGCAGCTCACAATCGAGCTGAGGTCATGTCCCTGCCGAGAACAGGGGTTTGTGAGCCCGAGACCCTTGGTGAGAGTCAGCACTGCAACAGGGAGTAGAACCGGCAAACCAACTGCATGTACTATGTTGAGTGCTGAGAACTGGGTTCCCCAGAGCAGGATGACTGGCTAGATGACATATTGGAGTTGGGCAGGACAGGCTTGAATTGACACTGAAGTGGCTTCAATCAGTGGCTCCTGGCCCAAAGCTGATTGGTGGGATCTGCTTGGGCTGGGCCATGCCCCTGGTCGGGACCCAGTAGCCAGGTATGAAGCTGTGATATCTGCAGGGCACACATTAACATGCTGAAGACACTCACTGGTTGACTGACTTAAAGGGGAGGGGCTGGCCCACAGAACACAAATGGAAGAATGGAGGAACCCAGAGAAAGGAGAGAAGCCTTTGATGAAGAATATAAACAGAATCTAGAATACATGAAACAGATCCAAAGAGAATATCAGGAAATTAAGAACTCCATTGAAAACTGGTGAAACTTCTTGACAGAAACTAAAGACAGACTTTCAAAACTTGAAGATAGATTTTCAATGTATGATCGTGAAAGGAAGGATCTCTTTTTTTTTTTTTTTTATCGGTACTGGGGATCGAACTCACAACCATGTGCTTGCAAGGCAGGCACTTATGCCGCTGTGCTAAATCCCCAGCCCCAAGGAAGGATCTCTTTAAACAAGGAACCAGGAAGTAACAATACAAAGGCTAGAAGACAAAAAGAGGATTTATAACTTAGGAATAAAAAACATGAACAAAGAAGCAGGGACAAATATAAATGAAATAGAAAGGCTATTCACAGAAATAATTAAGGAAAACTTCCCAAGCATAGGAAGCGGAAGTGATGTTCAGATATATGAGGCATACAGAACTCCAGCCAGCTATAGCCAAAACAGATCTACACCCAGACATACAATAATCAGGGTCCCAGAAATCCATCACAAGAACAGAATATTAAAAGTGGTCAGAGAAAAGAAACAGATTACCTATAAAGGAAAAGTCATCAAAATCACAGCAGACTTCTCAATGCAAGCTATCAAATCAAGAAGAGTTTGGAGTGAAATCTTCCAAGCCCTGAAAGAAAATAACCTCCAACCCAGAATGATGTACTCTGCAAATCTGTCTCTCAAAATTAATGGAGAGACAAGATATTTCCACGACAAAGAGGAACTGGGGGAGTTCGTGACCACCAATCCAACCCTGCAAAGAATATTGAAGGACATTCTAGGGAGAGAGAAGAAAATCACCAGGTTTCCAGCAACAGTGGCAGAAAGGCCACATTGAAAGGGGCAGACAGTGGAATGAAGGAGAAAAGTAAACAACAATGACAGAAAAATAGCATAGCAGAGATGAGGCAGAGAAGATTGGCTATATTGCTGTTTTGTCTTGACTGATTTTATTTGAATCTGTTATGTTTGATAGTATCAAGTCTGAGAGTAGAGGCAACTTTACTCTGAAGATGATAAGATTCAATAGGATACCCATTCTGGCTTGATTATTAACTGCCTTTGAAGTCCTATAATATCTCCAATGTTTGGGTTTTTATTGATAGTGTTGTGTACTGCTATGTTTATACTATGCCTGATGATATAGACAATTTTATTGAAAATAACAAGAGACATCATAGTAACTACTGTAGATCACCTAGTATTGTGGTTTTATATGTCCTTTTCATTTCGTGTTTTTCTAGGAATTTGTATTGTTGACTTGTTTTGGTTTGTTTTTCCCTCTAATACAGAAAGGCTAGGTGTACATGTAGACTTATACATGTGTAGAACTTCTAAACAGTTTATGAGAATTGATTGTAATTATTGTAAAGAAAAAAGAGAGGGAAAAAAAAGTATTCTAAAGTATAAAACTGCATGTATGTTTAAGTGTTTAGAATTGATAACCATATTACTAAATTTTTGTTAGATGAACAGAACTGGTTGCAGTCTTACTGTTTAAATGTCCACTTTGTATGCTTTACTTTTGTAACTTGAACAACTACTTCTAAGAGGAAAATATGTAATTATCAACTAGTGATTTCTTACTGTTTTTTTTAAATTATGTATTATTTCTACACTCTCTCATTTTTTCTTTAAATAAAAAAGAAAGAAATATTAGTTACTTTATAATTTGGGGATACTTCAGAAAGATCCTATATAAAACTTTCCTTCCCACTGCCCTTTCATGCTTAAATGGTACCATTAAATAGATCTTTGCATTCAGTTATCCTTTGTTGAAGACAAGTATTCTGAGACAAGATAGCCATAATAGTGTTTTCAATGTCACTTCTCTTGTCTAAAATTTTATTGGCTTCCTTATCACTGGGGCAGTTAAATTGGATTGTCAGTTTGATTGGCTTGAGAGTTGCTTAGAAGATTAGTAAAGCACATTTCTGGATAGTCATGTAGGTGTGTCCTACAGTCCTTTCCTCTCAGGTTCACTTTTCTGGCTCTGCTTTCTGACCATCGTGAACTAAGCAGCTTTTGCCTGCCACACTCTTCCACCATGATGTTTCTGCCTTGGGGCCAGCCAATCATGGCCTGTGTCCTCTGGAACCATGAGCCAAATTAAACTGTCTTTCTTTAATTTGCAGTTGTTGGGTATTGTGTCCCAGTGACAGGAAGTTGACCAATACAAGCACTTTAGAGATTATTTTTTATAAAATGCAGCTTCTAATGGTGGCAGGATAAATAGCCCTCTTCTCTGTGCTCCATATGACATGGTACATGTCTGTGTTGTGTTCTGCTTTATTTTGAAATCTGCCACCTTCACTGAACTGTTAGCTCCTAAGAACATAACTCAAATTTCTTTTTATCCATCCCTAGAATTATATGTATATATCTTAGTAGTTCATTAGTGACTTAATACAGGAAGAAGGAAGGAAAGGAAAAAAGAACGGAAAAAGTTTTAATTAAAAGAATTATTTTTGCTCAGTTCATGCCCTCTCTTTTGTTTCTTGCATAGTCTTTATCCTTCTCCAGTGTTTTCTACTTAACTCCCAAATCTCTTTTGCTTCCTGATTCTTAAGTTTAGAATTAAAGTTAGATAAAAACCTGGTTAATCAGAACAAGCATAAACTGGAACTGTGAGCCAGTTTATTGTGATTATCCTAGACCCAGAAAGAAAACCAGTTAGTGTATTCAAGAAGGAAGGAAATGTGCTATATATTTTTATAGTTTTGGTAGAGGTGGCCTTTTATTGATTCCTATTTGGAATATACACCGTTTTATACTTGAATTCTTTGTGGTCTTGTGTATTTGGTAATTGACTTCTTATATTTAGAGGTTCCCACATTGCTAAGCTCTATTTATATGTGCATAAAATATATTTAATTCATGTTATATTCAAGCCTATGTTTATAACTCCTAAAAATATGCCCTTTTCATTTATTCAACTCAGCCAAAGTTCTTTTTTTTTAACTTAGGAGATTTACCAGGTCTAACATGTACAAATAACAGGCTAAATTTGTAAATACCAAATATTGTATCTCAGTGATAATGATGAAACTATATGTAAAACTTTAATCTGTGAAAGTAGAGATATTTTTGTTCAGTCCTATATTACAGTACCTGAAACAGAAGATACTGAATAAATATTGATTGAATGAGTGAGAAATATCCATTTTCATAACTTCTCCACCATGGATAAAACAGAACCATAATAAATTGTGTAAGGCTCCAAAATATATCATGTCTTCACAGCATGACCTGTTCTTCAGTTTACCCATTTAAAAACTGAAATTTATGCAACATATGATTATTATTCAGTAAAAAGGAGAATTCTGGAGAAAAGTTTTTTTTCAAAGCAGGAAGCAAATATATGTCAATGTTTGAGGCGGTGAATTTTAGAACATTAACCCTTTCAGAAAATTGAGATCAGGAAGCATTTTTTTTTTTAGAATGTTTCACTCTTTGAATAATCAACAGGATGTATATATACTAATGTAGTGAAATCAGTAGTAATTATCACTGGAATGTTTTTCATATTTCTCTAAAATTGTGCAGCTTTGGATAGATAATAGGTGATAGAAGACTAGAAAATAATTCAAGGTTTTATAGAAAGCTGCATATGACTTAAGAAATTCAAAGAAATTTAATTGCTAAATAACAGTATAACTGTGAATACAGCAATAAACATAGCCATTTAAAAATAAAAGTCATTAGTATAAGTTCTTAAAATTTAAGATTACTAATTGTGTAAAACAAAGCAAATGATATTTAAGAACATAGAATTTAAGTAATACCTTGTTTAGGTATGGGAAATTGTTTATTATACTACTAATTTGGGACTAATGTAAAATTTACTTTTACACTAGAATATTGTCCAAACTTATTTCTAGGTTATGAAACATACATCCTATCCTCTCTTAGTAAATATAACACACATTTTTCCTCTTTGATAATATCTGATTGTTATGGTTTGGATCCAAGATGTCCCCCATGTGCTGAATAAAGGCTGATGAGCTTTTGAGAAATGATTGAACCAAATAAATTAGTCCACTGATGAGTTCAAAGCTTAGTGGTCTTTTTAGGAAATGGAACCTAATTGGATGGAGCAGGTTAATGGAGGCATGGTGTCATGATTACTTTTACTTCTCTCTCATTGTTAAGACAAAATATTTGACTTCCAACATGAAGAAAGAAAAGATGTATTTCTTACAGTTTTGGGAGGTTTCAGTTATAATTCCATTTATAATATATCCAAAAAAGAGTGATTGTGATTTGAAGAAATTAAAGATTTGTGTTCATTTATGGATTGGAAAACTTGATATTGTTAAGATATCAATACAACCCAATGGAATTCAATGCATTCCCCAATAAAATTACAGTGTCCTTTCTTTTCTAGAAGTAGAGACAGCTGACCCTTAAATTCATACAGAATTTTAAGGTACTCTGAATAGCAAAAACAATCTTGAAAGGAACATAATTTGAGGGCTCACTTTTTCTGATTTTAGAGCTTAACAAAGTTTTATTTAGCAAACAGTATGAGCTGGACATATAACTCAGTGGACTAGCACTTGTCTGGCACATGCATGGCTCTGGGTTTGAACCCTAACACACACACACACACACACACACACACACACCCTCATACATCTATTATCAATGGTCAGATTCAATGGGAAAAAAGCATTTTTTTCAAGAAGTGTAATGCAAAGCTGGATATCCACAATGAATAGAATAAAGTTGTATTCTTACCTCATATTATGTACAAAAAGTTGACTCAAAGTGCACTAATGACCTAAATGTAAGAGTTTAAAGTCATAAAATTCTTTTAGAAGAAAGAAGAAGAAAGAAGGCACGTTTTCATGATCTTGGATTTACAATTGATTCTTAGATATGCCACTAACAGCATGAACAAGAAGATAAATTATATCTCATTGAAATTAAAAACTTTTGTATATCACAGGATATTATTAAGAAAGTAAAAAAATCATAGGACAAAATATTTGTTAGTCAAATCTTTAAAAAAAAGGCTTACTATGCAGAATATATAAGATATCCTTAGATTTCAACAATAGAAGTACAGGTAACTATTAAAAATTGATAAATTGTACATTAAAATACACATTTTCAAAGAAGAAACACAAATGCCCAATAATCATGTGAAGAGATGTTCAAGTTCACTTGTCATTAGGGAAGTGTAAATCAAAACTACAGTGAATGGGCTGGGGATGTTGTAGCTCAGTGGTACAGCAAAAGCTCTAGGCTCTAGGGTTTAATCCCTAACACTACAAAACCAACACTAGTATAAAACCAACAATAAAGTACCTACTAGGGTAAGTATTATTTAAAAAATAAAGAAAACAGCTATGCTATTGAGAATGTGGAGAAATTGAAACTCTCACACATTCAGGGAACAAAATAATTTGGGTGCCGTATGAAGCAGTGAATTGAAGATTAAATATAGAATTACCATATAACCTTGCCACTCTTAGGTATATACCCAAATCAAAAATAAGTACTCAAACATTTAATTGGGTGTGGAGGTGCACACCTGAAATTCTAGTGCTTGGGAAGGTTAAGCAGAGGATCAAAATTTCAAGACTACATAAGTTCCAGAGCAGCCTGGGCTACCTAGTGAGATACTTTCAGAGCAACAACAAGATAAAAAGAACACATGCATGTATATTCATTAAAAAAAACTACGATAGCCAAAGAAGAGTGTGCTTCTAATTAACACAAAGTACTCTGTGTGTGTGTGTGTGTGTGTGTGTGTGATGCAATACAGAGTCTGCAAAAAAAAAAAAAGGTATACATACTTCAGGAAAAGAAAAACTTGTATAAATATTTTAATACTAAATTTATTGAGACATCAAGATCAATACAAGTTACCTTTGTCCTCTGTAATTATATGGCACTCAAAGTGGTGGCCAGTAGCTTCCAGACCTTTATTAGTATGGCAAATTGCTGCTTGGGTAACCTTAGTTATTGAGATTGCTGTGCATGCATTTTCAAGTTTTTTCTTAAGGCCAGCAGTGCAGTGGGTTTTCTGCGATACACAACACCCTATAGGATCCCCCCTACACGGGTAACACCGTCTGTTGAAAACATATCATACTATTTTTCTTTTTTTGAAATATATATGTATTTTTTGGTGCAGTATATATATACACACACATACTGTAAGAAGTATAGTATGTATGCATATAATAGAATACTTTTCAGCCATAAAGAGGAATCATGTACTGTCCTGTAAATTTTATAAGAAGAACGCACTTTGAAAAAATACATAAAGTGAAAAAAGATCACATATTGTATGATTCCATTTATATGAAATTTCCAAAACAAGCATATCTATGCAGAAAGAATACAGATTGGTGATTACTAGGAACAATGTGTGAGGAGAATGGAGAGCAACTGCTTATTGGATCTAGGCTTTCTTTCTGAGTGATGAAAATGTCATCACTGAGACAAAATACTTGATGCCCAAAATGAAGGAAGGAAAGGTTTACTTAGCTTACAGTTTTTAGAGGTTTCAGTCCATACTCAGCTGGATCCAAGACAGGATAGTGTGGCTAAGGGGCAGCTGTTCATGGCAAAAGCAAAAAGTGCAAAAGGGAAAAACACACCTCCTGCCTTCCCTTATATCCTTTGTTATTTACCCGCCCTTAGGTGGGTGCATCACTCACGCCACCAATCCCAGAGCTAGACAATGAACCAATCCCAAGTACTAGACTCAACCACCTTGGAAAGATCCACCCCCTATGACCACATGTGGCTCTGGGGGGCTGTTTAAACACAAACTGTAACACTAGGTCTGGTGGTGCACACCTGTAATCCCAACACTCAGGAAGCCAAGGCAAGAGGATCACTGCAAATTTGAGGCCAGTCAGGGCTACAATGTCAGTTCAAGGCCAGCCTGAACTGCGTAGTGAAACTCTTGTCTCAAAAAAACCATAAATAAATAAATAAATCCTGTTATTGGGTTTTGAAGTCCTGTAATGCTTTCATTCTTTTGAATGGTTTTATACTATTTTGTTATGTTTGATATTGCTGTGTATGAAGGTATGGTCAACTATTTCAAAGAAAACAAGAGACGTTATGATAGTCCTGTTGTCTTGTGAAGTTCTGTGTTGCTTGCATTGTTCTATTCTGATTTGCTTTGTTCTGTTTTGTTTTATTCTCTTTAAAATAAAAAAGGAAAAAAAAACCAAAGAGAAAGATATGGTTAAGATCATTGGAGGCCTTTTGATATAGACTTATCTCTGTATATGTTTTCTAACATTTTGAGCATCAGAGCCCTAACTTCAAAGGAAATTAATGGTAACTGCTGCAATAATTAAAGTAATAATTATAATATTAGTTAATGTAGATTGTTTTACCATGTTATATGCTGAGAATTTATCACTTACCTCATTTTCTCTTTGTAGCAATGTTCTAAAATAGACCTTTGGGATTTTTTTTTCATTTCATTTCACTAAACAAAACTCAGGGAAATTACTAATAAAACAAGTTAAAGCAAAACCTCCTCTTGTGATGTTACTTCTGTAGAACAGAATTCATTTGCAAATTGTTGCCAAAAGAATTGGAACATGTAGAAGAGTTTGTGGGGTAAAAGTGACATAATCAGATTTTCCTTTTATGTCTGCCATTCTAGAAACTAGAGGATTGATTTGAAGGGAATAGGGATTGAACTGAGAAGAGTAGTTATGAGACTATTGTATTAATCTAAATGAAAGATTAAAAATCTAAACCAGAGGTTCTGGTGTATTTCATGGGATAAATTGTCATAATAAAAAGGAATAGTCCAACTAATAATGGGCTTGATGGAAATTTGCACATGTCACACTAAGGGAAGAGGAATAATAAAGAGGGATACAGGAAATATTGTGCTTTGAGAAAACAAAAGTGTCTCTTAATTTAGTGGATCTGTGTGACTAAAGTTGAAGAAATAGAATAAAAAATCATTTGAGTCAGTAATAAAAAATAATGTACTTATTTAATTTCAATTTGGTAAATATGCAATGTATCTTCTAGTGTTGCCACTAAAAATAGATATCAGAATAGAATTCAATAAAAGAGCTTTTAAATTCTGCATGAGCAGAAGGAATAAAAGAAGCAAGAGAATTTTTTTTAAAGTAGAGGCAGAACCAGTAAATTGTAAAATAAGTTGCTATTTTTGTAGTTGTCTATATCATGTAGATATGTAGTGTAACTCAGTTAAATTATTTAAAAACCAAGTTTGTCAAACTAGATTTTGAAAAAGTACACTGGGGCTGGGAATGTTGCTCAGTGGTAGAATACTTACCTAGCATGTGTGAGGTCCCAGGTTCCATCCCTAGTACCACAAAACAAATTATTTTTACAAAAAATTGAGAAAGGATAAAGAAAAAAAAAGAAAGACATACAAGGCAAATTGCAAAAACAATAAATTTGGTATGATCATATTATCATGTGTGTCTTAAGAACAGGAATATATTCTGAGAAATGCTCTGTTAAACAGTGTCATCATTATACAAAAATCATCAAGTATACCTGTAGTATGTGGTGGAAAAAGAAAGACTAATATCCTGTTGCACCTAGGACCATGATATACCAAGCAATATGAGATTAAATCAAGAATGAGAGAAGATGGTGCAGTCAGGAGACACAGTAAATAAAACATTTACAAGGTTGTTGCCAGCATAATATAGCCTATTTTATATGTATATAAACCTGTTACAGAGCCTTTTCTTATTCTTGGCCCCAACCAAAACTAGCAGCTTTCCAAGTCACTTGGCAAATGACTTGGCAAGTCACTTGGCCAGAGTAAAACACCTAAAGTAAGAAACATATAGCCTCTAAAATCCAAAAAGGTCCACTATGGGTTGTGCCTTTTATTTTAACTGTAGGGAGAGCCAAATGCAACAACTCTTTCACCTTAGAAAGGATAATTTTGAAGAAAAATATAATGAACCAATGTTGATATAAATACAATAAGAAAGCTCAAATTAGAACACATGATCAAGTAGCATTATTCAAATCATTTTCATGTAATGCATTATAAAGTCAAAATATCACATATAAAGTATTTTTTATAAATTAGTCTCTTATGCACTTATGTATCAGGAGTACATTCTAAAGTAATAAATATAATATAAATACACAAACCAGTTATATAGCAATTACTATCAAGTATTATGTACTGTACACAATCATGATTGCCGTATTTTTATTCAGATGACAGCCAAGTAGGTTGTTTATGCAGCATCATCATAACTATGTAAGGCATTTTACATCAGTGTTAGGACAGGTATAATGTAGACTTCATTATAATCTTTTGGCACCACTGTTGCCTATGTAGTTCATAATTGACAACAACATCATTATGAACATTAGACAAATGGATTTTAAAGGGGAAGAAAGAAGAGTGCCAGCATTTAGACTAGAACTTAAGTACAGACCTTAGAATGAAGTTGAAAAGAAAGTAATTGTATATTTCCAAGTGACAAATACATTCAGTGAATGTTACCCTAATTTAAAGAATGAAAGCAAAATGGAAAGTTTGAAGAAATGAGTACCTGTAGGTTATGGAGAATTATAGTTTAGCCAAATATTTCCTCCAAATGTTGGCTTTTTATTTACATGTCATTGTAAGTTTATGATTGTTGGCAACATAAATACAATTAAATGCATTTGGTCCACCTTTGTTCTTGTGATTTCAGGAATTCAAAATGTCCTCAGCCTGTTTTGTGCAGTTCTCACAGAAAATAAGGTTCTCTTCCATTCTGCAAGTTTCCAGAGACTTAGCGATGCCTGTAGAGCCCTGGAATCTTTAATGTTTCCTCTTAAATATAGGTGAGAGTGTTAATTGGTAATTTATTTATTCCCAAATTATCCATTACTTATTGATAAGTCCAAGTGTCCTGGCACAGTGATTTTGAACCACTTAGGCATAGCTTACAAAGTTATGTCATTACAAAAGTTTCAATTCTAATAAAATCTCAGATTTTGGAACCTTTCCAAGTTGTCCATTATGATGTGTTGATTAATTTAGTGAAAATAATTTTATTTATTTATTAAATTTTTTTGAAACTAATCTGAATTGTATTGTCAGCAACATTTAATTCCCTTTGAATACTCAGCAAATATTTAGTTTTTTTACATTAAAGGATTATTTTTTAGAATTATAGGGATATTATGGTTCCATTAATAAAAAACTTACTTAGATATCTGTTGAAATGTTTATGTATAAATGATACAGTATCTCGGGTTGTTTAAAGTAATACAGTAGAGAACAAAAATGGGTAGAAATACATGTGTAATTATGTATTGGTAACTGTCGAAACTGAATTAGCTACATGAGGCTTCATTATAATTTCTTTCATTTCTCTTTATTTTAACAAAAATTTTTATAAAATAAAAAGTGAAAAACAAAAAAAATCTGATACCTGATAGTGATAAGTAGAATATTTTCATCTACTATACTGCTTAATCAATTTGAGAACCATGACATAGGAAGTTAAACTTTGTATAAACTTAAATAAAATTTTAGACTACCTCTAGAATTTCTTATTTAAAAGTTTTAAAATACATCTTTCAGATATAACTGAATGTTCTTGGCTTTATTTTTGCCATTCCTATTGAATGAATACACATCAGTTACTATAAGAAAGTGGAACCATGCATTGGTGGTTCACCTCTGTTATTCCAGCACTCAAGAGTCTGAGGTAGGAGGGTTGCCACAAGTACCAGACTGGGCTACATAGTGAGTTCAAGGCCAGCCTGAACTATGCAGCAAGACTGTACCTCAAAAAGCCAAATAAAAAGAAAAAGGTGCTTGAATGATTATAACATATAGAAAAATCATTGCTTAGTCTTGAAAAAGAAGGCTCCATTAGTGTTAATCTCTGATTTCAAGTTTTTGCTTAAGGAGAAATGCTCTCAAGCTATGTTAAAAGACCAAAAGATACTGCTTACTTAAGGGAAAGCAGCAATAAGGGGCTTAACCTGGGATCCATTTATTTTGTGTCTTGTGTTTGATTGTATCTTGAACATGAAAATTTTTTTTAATTGTTCCTTTCAAACTTTGAATATTAAGCATAAAAATATTGATAACTTCTAAACATAATCCAAAATACATACAGCATGAAGATGAAAGTATATATGTTTATATTGTGGAAAAATAAATATATTTGATACAGATTTTTTATTATTTCCAGCTATCCTTATATTCCCATTCTTCCAGCTCAGCTACTGGAAGTTCTAAGTTCTCCAACACCTTTTATTATTGGAGTACATTCTGTCTTTAAAACCGATGTCCATGAACTTGTAAGTATTCAACTTTAAAGTGCTCAGTGAGTCTAGAAGTTTCTTGTATTTCTTTGAAAACTATAGTATTTCAGCTGTTACCATTTTCAGATCTGTTGCATTTCTAGTGGAAAAGATTGATTGGAAGTAAAACATCATTGAAAAGTCTAAATATATTAATTTTGCTTTATAGTAAATAGGGAGATTTTTAAAAACTCATTATTAATATTTTAATATTTTTAAACTATTCCTTTTAACATAGTAAGCTTATCTCTGTAGTCTTTATCCTTGTGTATGACATAATAAGGTAAATAATCCATTAATTAAATTTTTATTTGTACTCATCAGTGCTTCATTCATTTGAAAGTAAGATCTGTCTTAATTACTGAATGGCTAATAACTTAACAAAGTGAAAAGCATCTGAAGAAGATAGAGCACAAGTTTGATGTGAGCCCCCACCAAAAGTTTTTTATTCCTAAATCCACATGAATATAAATTATTAGAAAAGGAAAAGTTCAGGAATAATGTGTTTGGTTCTGGGTATCATACTTTAAAAGGGATTTTAACAAAAGTATTTCAGAGAAGGACGTAAGGATTGTCAAGAGTTTAAAAACTATGTTCTATAGTGAATGCCCTAAAGAAATTTTCTCAGATAATAATTGAATATTGTTTGATAGTTAAAGGTAAATATTTAAGTGGATTTATTAAGGAGAAAAAGGCCAAAATAGAATCAGTGGGTGTAACAGATATAGAAACAGATTTCTGTTCAATATAAATGTTTCCAACTATTATAGCTACCCACCTGTTTGAGTGGGTTTTCTAATGTGAGGTGAGAAATGTACTCACAAGTGTTGTAAGTAGACCATAAGGAACAGATATCATGATGATTTTCAAGAAGTACAAGAAAAATCCTTCACTGAAAAGATAAGGGCATATGACATTTTGATCCAAAAAGACTAATTTTACTTCTATTTTAGTTTTTCAGATGATGCCAAAAAATTAAGCTCTAATGATGTATGTGCAGTTATAATCAAATCAGAGATATCATTTAAACAGCAGATTATAATAGAAGATTATAAAACATCATAATTATGAGTAGGATCTTAATTGTATATAATACTCTTCCTAACCTTACATGTTGATAGCTAGTTTCTGCTTAACTTTGTCATTACATGTAAAAATATGTAGAAATCAAACGTATAGTCTACTAATTAGTACTAAACAGAAACGCACTAATATATTTGTATATAGTTTTGTTACCATCAAATATAAATATTTGCTTGGACAGGACAAAACAACTGTTGCCAAATAAGGTTTTCTTAAATTTTTAATAAATAAAAAAATGAGAATGAAGTATAATCACATTATCAGTGTAAAAATTTAATCTTGCTAGTTTCTTTCATGTTTTTGTTATTTTTAAGTATACTCTTTAAAAAAGGTTAAAAATTAGGTTTTGTATGCACCAAACAGTACTTTTATGTACTAATTTTTTCACTTGTTAACTATTATAATAAATATTAATTCATTTAAGATGTGACTAGAATACAGTAGTAAACATCTAAAATATAATGGCTCAGAAATAATGGAACTTTATATAACAGTTATATAGCAGTCTATAGAAATGTTCCATTATGTCAGGCTAGGTTCCTCTATGAAATCATTTAAGGTTGATGCTTCTTTCTTGTTGTTCTATCAGAATCCCCTCAGGTATTGTTACCATCTAAATATTTAAGGCTGGGCTGCTACCAGTTTGTAGTTTCAGCCCATGAAAAGAGGAAAAAGAACATGAGAGAGCCTTATAACATCCCTTGTCTTGAAGGGCTGGAAGTGCAGACATCACTTCTCTTCCACTGGCAGAAACTTAGTCGTATGAAACACCTAATAAGAGTTTCTTCCACAGTTGATTCTTTTCATTTTTAATTAATCAGCCAATTTAATTTGCTTAACAAGAAATGTCTTTTATCAATTACTGTTTAATTTTTAACATCTCTTTCAGTTAGATGTAATCATAGCAGATTTGGATGGAGGCACCATTAAAATTCCTGAATGTATTCACCTGTCTTCCCTCCCAGAGCCACTTCTACGTCAGACTCAAGCAGCACTTTCTTTGGTATGAAGAATTATCTAAAAATTCTTTCCTTGATTCATATCTGAAACCAACAATTGGAATTAAAAATTATCAGTGTGATTAATTTTAAAAGAGCATTATATGTTCAAAACATAAGTATCTTATAGTATTGAGAATAAAATTCTTTACCAGGTAGTTATCTAACTGAACATTTGTTCTCCATGTATTCCTTCTTTTAGCATTTTACTCAGTAACTGCTATATACCACTATTGTGCTAGCTATTAGAAACAGAACTGTCCCTCAAAAACCCTGATTCTTTCAAAAAGTCCCTGCTTCTGTTCTGTAATGTCCATCTTGGCACTGGCAAAAAATGTGATATTGTCTTGTCAATGTTTTCAGGTTAGTACAGAAACATTTGACTTACTGTAATATTAACTGGCGAGTATTCCATGCAGTCATGTTCTAAAAATTGTGACCTGAGTTTTTCAGATTGAAACAAATTTAATTTGGTTATGTTACCTTAGTTCATTTTTAAAAGCATTATTTTACTGATAGCCCTTTATATGCTGAATTATCCATCCTCAGAAAATTAAACCTTAGAAATTCTGCATTCCTTTTTAAGATGTTAGTAAAATTAAGCTAGGCGTGTTGGCGCTTGCCTGTAATCCCAGCACTTGGGACACTGAGGCAGGAGGATTGCCACAAGCTCGAGGCTATCTTGGGATACACAGTGAGTTCAGCCTGAACTACATAGTGAGACCCAGTCTCAAAAAAAAAAAAAAAAAAAAGAAAAGTAGAATTAAAGCTTTTATATTCTTCTAAATTATAATCCAGTCAGAGAATTTAAAAATGTTTTGTTTGGGATTTGTTTTCCTTAAATAGAAGCTGAGAAGTCTAGGATGACCATGAAAGGTTTTTATTCACAGAATATTTTGTTTTATATTAGTCTTTATGTTATTACAGTGGTTATCCACTAAGAGGAGCATTTAGAAAAAACTGACTTTTCCTAATACATTTATAACCTGGGATATAAGGGCAGGTAGTACTCACTCACATTCAGGGTGAGCTTTCCCATCATCCATACCCAGCACCATACCAAACCAATCAGTGGACTAATTTAGTAATCACACATTCTAGATCCAGCCACCTCTAAAGCCCCACCTATGACCAAATGAGGCTTTGGAGGGACATCTAGATACAAACTACAACATAGAGTAATTGAGGGAAAAGATACTAGTGCAAGACTCAGTCTGTATTCTGCTTCTTGA
The DNA here is from genome assembly GCA_004027455.1 of Hydrochoerus hydrochaeris. Taxonomy (NCBI): domain Eukaryota; kingdom Metazoa; phylum Chordata; class Mammalia; order Rodentia; family Hydrochaeridae; genus Hydrochoerus; species Hydrochoerus hydrochaeris. The sequence goes on along the minus strand of PVLA01001792.1, from coordinate 18,186 downwards.
TATTATTAAGCAAATCACATCCCATTTCTAAACCTGTTCCCTGATCGTTTATCTATAGGATGAGTGATTTATACAGAGGTGAATACGTGACTTTTCCTATATGAGTCCTGGAGGTGATTTTGGATGGAATGTGATAAATCTTTTTTGTTTTTGTTTAATGATTATGGATTTATTATAATGTATACTTAAAATAGTACCTAAAGTTTTGATTTTAAATATAATATCATCTAAGAAAATACTAGATTTGAAAAGCTGAGTTGATTTAAAGACAATTTAAATAAAAAACTAGCCATATAATTATATAGATGGCATGGATATAGAAATAGCTGAGAAGATATCCGAGTGATTGAAAAAAATTGTTTCTAGAAATCTTATAGTGATTAAATCATCTGTGTGATTGCTTAATAGGGATATTAATAATTATTAGGGAATTAAGTACCAAAACTCTTATATTTCATATATTATATATTTATAACAATTGTCACATTATATTATGCTTTTCCCTTTGTGGACTGTACAGTTCAAAGCATGTTCAGTCTCTTTTCAGTATTTTAGCTTGTTTCTAATTATACTAAAAAACAAAAACAAATACTCATATCTGTTTTTTTTAAATAAACTTTATGAACATGTCTGCCCCAGATCATTCCCTTCTCAGTGGTCACTACTGTTTTACAGTTTAGCATATATTTTTTGAGAGCTTTCCATTGTTAGGAATATCTGTGTGTGTGTGTGTGTGTGTGTGTGTGTGTGTGGCTTATTTTCACTTTTTCTGTGACTTTTTTTCACCTAATATTTTTGTCTTGATCTTTCCATAACAGTGTATACAGAGCTACCTCACCTCACTAAATTGTATTTCATAGAGGAAATTATGACATATTTTATGTACTAACATTTCAGTGTAATGCTCCAGATTAAAGGGTGAATTTTACTGATATTTGGATATCTTACATTGAAAACTTCTTTGCTTCAGATTTTACACCCCGATTTGGAAGTAGCAGATCATGCTTTCCCTCCTCCACGAACAGCTTTGTCCCACTCAAAAATGCTGGTAAGAAGTTTAATATTTAAATATTATACTTTAGAAAATAGCAATAGTTTTATTCATAGAGTTGTTAAAGAAGCTGAGTGAAGTTATAGTTTCATGGATAGCGTAGTAAAAAGTGCCCTATATTAGAAATTAGAACTGTCCCTGACTCTCCTTGTATCCTACTCAAGGAGGCACCACAGGCCAGTGCACTGGCCGGGAGAAGAGCAGAGCTATAGCTGTTGGCTGGGGAGGCAAGAGTAAGTACAGGATAGAAATCTGTGGCCTGAAAACTGCCAAGTGTCAGGTACATGCCAAGAAAGGACTTTAAAGGAGGAATCTTACAAAAATGGAAACAGGGAATATTGATTATTGGAGAGAATCAAGTTTGAAGAGTGAACAAAAAGAATTCACAAAAAGGGTTAATGTGTAACGAAGGCCTCTTTTTAACTTTTCCCAGTGCATTTCTTAGAGGTAAAATGTATGACTGGTATGATCCTCATAGAGATAACCTCTTTTGTCAACTAATTTAAGTATTCTTGACCTTCATTTCCAATCCCTTATTAATAAGGGATTGGGTTGGTAAAGCTATAACTTTCCTTACATTTTCGAAACTATGATTCTATTAAAACCCTCAACCTGTCAAAACAAAAATTTTAAATCATACCTTATTAAAATAAGAATAGATTTTTATAAGACAGATAAATTTTGGAAGAATTTTATAAGCTTTTAAGATTTCTTTTGAAGGTACTTTTTTCTTTTATATTATTACTGTAATTCTTCTGATGGTTTAAATATCAAAGGACTTGGGATATGTGCCCTTTTGAAACATGATAAAAGAAAAGAGACTGTGTTACTTATTTATTCCCCAGAAGAAAACTGGATGTACTAGAAGCAAATTTTCTTTGGTTCAGTATGAAACACTACTTAGCAGCGTAACTTGTTCAACAGTAAAATGGACTGGAAGCCCACCACTCACGGTTACCACAAACAACACAAATGTGTAGTAAACAGAAAGAAAGTCTTTCCAGCTTTTTTCCCCATCTTTTTGACTTGATATTTCATTTTTAGGAATTAAATTACCAAATGTGTTTTTGTTCTTATATTTTCAGGATAAAGAAGTCCGAGCAGTTTTCCTTAGATTGTTTGCACAACTTTTCCAAGGATATAGATCATGCCTACAACTTATAAGAATTCATGCAGAGCCAGTAATACATTTTCACAAAGTAAGACATAGTTCTATATCTAATTTAATAAAACTACTGCATTGTCTTTTTCTAGTCATATATTTCAACTTTAATTTTTGTGTGTTGAGGATGATAGGTTTTGTTGTGTTGTTTTGTTTTGTTTTTGTGGTAATGGGGATTGTTTTCTGATACTGGGTATTTTATCAACAGGAACACCCTTAGCTCCTTTTTTTTATTATTGTATTTTGAGACAGGGTCTCATTAAATTACCCAGACTTGTCTCAAACTTTTGATATTTCTGCCTTAGTCTCCCAAGTAGCTGAAATTGCAGGCAGGCACCACCATATGCAATGATAGTTTTTAATAATACTATAGAACTGACAATACTTTCCTTAAAGTAGTTTAATAGAATTTTAAAAATTCTCTTAAAGTTGTTAATTTATGATTTTTTTCTTCCTACTGTGTAGACAGATTCAGTTTTATTTCCAATAGATGTAGTATTTCAGGATGTCAGTAATTGTACGTAAAAGCATTTATGCAAACGTGTATTATATTTTTGTTTTGACCATACACCCATTACCAAATTATAAATAATAAATTATCATTTTACATTTTCTTTCTTTACAGACAGCTTTCTTGGGGCAACGTGGTTTGATTGAAAATGATTTCCTCACTAAAGTACTCAATGGAATGGCATTTGCAGGTTTTGTTTCAGAAAGAGGTCCTCCCTATAGAACCTGTGATCTCTTTGATGAGGTATAGTTCCTATAAAATAATTGCATTATTTATAGGTATAGTTAGAGTAGTAGTTAAATAGAGAACTGTTATGTTTAATATTTACCTAAAATCTTATAAATTAAATATCCAAATATTTATTATTATGTTAATCAAATATACTTATAGGGTATCTCAGAAGTACATAACATTTTTAAAGAATGAATTTTAAATAGTTGATTAAAATATGACAGAGGCTGTATGTCAAACTCATTTTTTAAGTCAATAATACAGTGATTTCTCTGTGAGGGAGAAAGGTCTGATTTTGATACATAGACAGGGGACTTCAAATTGTGGTTATATTTAGTTCATTAGTATCATGGAACCAAAGTTTAACTTTATGGCATTTTTACTAACCAATATTCAACATTTGACTAGCTCCCTTAGGAGATACAAAATATGTAGAAGACAGATTTAATTTCTAATACTAAGGAATTGGCCATCAAAAGGGAGACACAAGGCCAGTATGACTCACAATAAGGATACTTTTTTACATTTTTTTTCTTTTGTTAAAAGCATTTTGCATTTATCATTTATGTTCACAGCAGTGCATTTTGGGATATAAAACAGTGAATATTGTTTCTTTTTCTGGAATGAGCATTGTGTAGGAATCAATAAATCTAAAAGTTCTGGAAGTCAATAAAAAATAGCACCCAAGTTAATGAAGAATATAGTAGTGGTCATATTTTGGTACTGGTAGTTTTATTTTATGTAGACAAGATACGAATTAAAGTCTTAGAGATGCTTGCTTCAGAGGAGAAAGATCTTTTATTATTTTTAATGATAGGCAAGAATTATAAAGACCGTTGTGTTTTAGTCATAAGAAGACCTGCACCAAACGCTTTAGTTCAGTGATCACTAACGATACAAATATCCTGTTACAATACATGTGCCATGGGGTCACTACCACTGCTTTAGTTGAAGTATGTGAAGAATTGGGAGCAATTATCGTGAGAAACACAGTTCTTTCTAATCAATTATTAAACATTAATTCTCTGATGGTAACTTTTAATATGATTCTACATTGATTATACTAACATCAGCTTTTGGATTCTAAACATAATGAAGTTTTAAGAGATTTAACTTAGATGCTCTCAAAGGTCCTTTGTAGTTCTTACAGTTTGTTAGTCTCTATAACTTTATTGTTAGTAAAATTGGTTAGTCCCTTACTTCTTTTCTATTCAATTTTTCCTCATTCATTCCTTCTAGCAGCTTCATCACAACTAAAAAATCAGATTGATTATTTGCAGAAAACTTGTTTCCCTCTGCCTTTATTTATTCCCTTGGCATCAAATATCTTGTCTATTCCCTTCAATTCAGCCATGATCCTCTCTTCTTCATATTCAGATCTTATCTAAGCCTACTTCAGAATTTCTAAAAGAAGTTAACTTTGAGAGCTACTTGACTGCATTAGGCTTCATTTCATATCTCTGACTTTATAGGCAGCTATTTTATTTTATTTTATTTTATTTTATTTTATTTTATTTTATTTTTTGGCACCAATAATCAAACATAGGACCTTGCGCTTGTATAGGCAGGTGCTGTGCCACTGAGCTATATCCCTGGCCTAAGGCTCTAAGATTCTAAGGGGATCTACCCTTGGTGTTTATCCAGTTCTGTGTTCTACATGCAGTGGTGGTTTTTAGTATCTTTCTATGTGGTTGCTTTATGTATATGTTAGTTCAAGGCATCAGACCTGAGTAATTTCTGATTTTACTCTTTAGCCTTTTATGTAGAGATACACTTTTGTAGGAAAACAATATTCACTTTGGGGAAAGGGATACCTATTTAGGGCAGCCTACGACATGGGACCTTGTGAGGGTGTTAAGTAGCAGCTTGCAATGTTTTTTTGTTTTTGTTTTTTGTTTTTGTTTTGTCCTCACACTCATCAAGTAGGCATCTCAGAATAAAGACAAAATCTGCTTCTGTGTGGCAGTCTCTGCAAATTCTGGCCTAAAATAAGAGAAACTATGGTTTTATATGGCTCTCTGTTCCAGTGAATGTATTAGTTCCTAGAAGGAAGAATCTTTATTGTGCCTTTTTTTTTTTTGTCTTCCCTGCATTTACCCTCCAGTTTTTCGTATCAGCACTGTTCTCTTTCCTACGTATACAAATTCATATGGTTCTCCCAGTAATCAATAAACAATGGAGGATGGATATATATGTGTAGGTATACATGTATGTATATATATGTGTGTGTGTGCGTGTGTGTGTGCATGTATGTGTATATGTGTGTTTGTATATGGAGAGGATCATTTTGTCGTTCTGTCTTATTTTAGAGGTAAGGACACTGAAGCACAGGAGTAATTTACTGCAGTTTAAGTATCAATGTCAACAGAGCTAGGACTGGAGTCTGAGCAATCTGACATGAACATTTGGTTCATGTTTTGTCAGTTAAAGAACTATTTGAAGACTTTCTGAATTTCTCTGAGTAAGAGAATTCTCTGAATGAGACCTGTAGAAATTTCTGAGTTCCAGACATAGGGCTGTTAATCATCAAGGAGGGACCAGCAAGAATATAAGAATTCAGTAGGCCTCTGTTACCCAAAAATAGAGGTGAAACCCAGTAAAAATCTAAAATATTTTGTTTTAAAGTACTGTCTATTTTAGGTGGGTTTCAGTTTGTAAATTACATACAATTATCATAATTTTTTTTAATTCAGCCTATTTTGGAGTTAATATTTTCCATTTGATTCTTTTTCCAAGTTGGTAGCTTTTGAAGTAGAAAGAATTAAAGTTGAAGAAAATAACCCATTGAAGATGATAAAGCACATCAGAGAACTTGCTGAGCAACTATTCAAAAACGTAAGTGTATTTGTTTAAACATTTATTAATTTTAAAAATGTTAATCAAATGTTTCATTTTTAGAACTAAAATCTTCATTTTTTTGTGATAATCTTTTTGTTTAGGATTATAAATTATAATATAATATAATATAACTGGTATTGTATATCAATGTAGGTCTCATTTTTCAAAATAACTTTTCTTTCAGTCACTGTGTTATGAACTCATTTTAGCACCAGCTTTTCCACTTATTCTTTGCCCACATCATGATCTTCATTTGCGTCTCATTTTTAATTTTTTTTTTTTTTTTTTTATCGGTACTGGGGATCGAACTCACGATCGCGTGCTTGCAAGGCAGGCGCTTATGCCGCTGAGCTAAATCCCCAGCCCCCTCACTTTTAAAACAAAAAATTATAGACACCTTGTCAGAAGTCAGAAGCATCTCGGATAGCATTGACCAACTTGCTAAACTCCAGCATGAGATGATGGTTGTTAGTTTTTGTCATTTTTGATGGTTTTATAGAACCACTATATAGCATAATCTCATGAGAAATTTCTGTTGACCTAATAATAAAAATATAAAGTGGTCAACACAGCATGTAGACATCACATTAAATACAGTACTTTACACACATCCAAGAACAATGTAAGGTAGGTATCATTATCTACCTTTAACTGGGATAATTGGCTCAGGTTCATATAACTATACATGATAGAAGCCAGATTTTAAATTCTAATTCCTAATCTCTAGCAGTTAATTATCTTCAATATAAAAAATAATGATGTTTCTAATACATGTTATAAAGTGTTTTAATACACTTTCCTACTTGACTTGCAAGTGACCCCTTGAGATAGATAGGGCTGGTATTGAATACACAGAGAAACAGGATTAGAAAGGGTTTTTTTGTTTTGTTTTGTTTTTTTGTTTTTTTCTTGCTGGGCATGGAGATGCATATCTGTAATCCCAGAATTTGAGAGCCTGGAATTCCAGGCCAACCCGGGCTACAAAGTGAGTTCAAGCCCAGCCTGAATTGCATAGTGAGAATTCTCTCTCTCTCTCTCTCTCTCTCTCTCTCTCTCTCTCTCTCTCTCTCTCTCTCTCTGTCTGTCTCTCTCTCCCTCTTCCTCCCTTCCTCTCTCCCTCTCAACTTCTCTCCCTCTTTTCCTCTCCCTCCATCCCTCCCTCCCTCACATCTCCCTCCTTTCCTTCCTTCCTTCCTTCCTTCCTTCCTTCCTTCCTTTTTCTATTTTGTTAAAAGATTTTGTAGTTTTTGTTGTAAATTTTTAGACATGAAGGCTTGGGATGTAGATCAGTGAAGTTTGTGATGGTTCCAACATTTCTGAAAATGTAAGTACTTTACAGAGTTAAAAACCAGAACATGGTACCTGGGCTAGTCACTTTTCCTCCATTGTGGCAAATATCTAACATAAGTAATTTTATTACTTCAGAGCGTTCAATCCCTGCTCCCTGGGCCCTATTGTTTGAGAGGCATCTTATTACATCACCATGGGAGTGGGGTCTCAGAGGATGCCTTTTCACTTCATAGTGTCTGGGAAGCAGAGAAAAAGGAAGGAAGGGCCAGGGCCCCCATATCCTCTTCAAGGGCACGCCCCCAATGACCTAGCTTTCGTCCAACAGATCTCACCTTCTAAAAGTTCCACCACCTGTTACAGTGGTACAGACTGGCAACCAAGCCTTTAATATTGGTCTTTTGGGGGACATTTGAGATCCAAGTAAAACAGTGGGAAAGTTACTTTCTTAGATCATGCAGTAAATTAGAGGACAGATGAAAGGTTATTGTCTATGCAAGGAAAATAATCAGCATGGTTGTTTAAAACTAGTCATGGTTTTTTTAAATCACATTTCTAAAATTCCCTTTTGGTAAGCAAAAGAATTAACCAAATCATTTTGATTGTTTCCTTGTTATTGGATTAGAATAGAGACCTACTGATTCCATTCAAACATTTCCGAGTATTGTATTGTTTGCAAGTTTGGTATGTGTATCTAACTTCTCTCTTTCACTTCCCTTTAAATTAAAAAAAAAAAACACCTTAATTTTCCAATTTCTTACCACCATACCTTTATATTGCGTTTTAGTGGGATTTCAAGAATTTGAGCAGGACAAATTAGAACTGGATTTAGCTACTTTTCTAGCTTTCTGAAGTTTCCTCAATAATTAAGGAAAGCATTTGATGACTTTGGTGCAGTGGAATCAGCAGGGTTTATACTGTGATTATTGGCAACACATCCATACACATTTTCTGTCCATGCCCAGGTATCATGCTCACAGTTGCCCACTTTGATTTTCAAAATCTCTAATGCCTGCATGAGAGCACACTTAGCTACTTACCTGCCTTGTCCCTGTGATTCTCAATGTACACTTATAAAGAAACACTACCTGCACAAAAATGATAATATTAAAATAGACCAGGACAAATTTTTATAAAATCTCCATTCCAGGGCATTAAGAAATCACTTGGACATACATTTTACTATTATACATGATACAATTTTTAAGTTTGTTTTGCATCTATAGTAGTATATAATAAATATTTGCTACCCTATGTAATTTAACACTTTTATTTAAAGTTAGAGAAAAAATTAGAGAACTTAGATTTTCTTACAGATGTTTCTGATTGTGTATTGTGGGTATTTTATTGCTAAGTGTTGAACTAAATAGGTATTAAAATCTGTAACCTTTTGGGAATTAAATTTCCAAAGTTCAAACACAGGAATAGCCATTCCACATTTTATAAGGTCTACATCCTTACATTTTTGTAGAAAGTTAATCTTATTATTCTAGTAAATTTAATCTATAGTGAGGGTATTTGTACTCTTTACCAACCATGAATAAAGGGTTTTTTTTTCCATTATAGAGAAGAAGCAAATTATTGTGACTATCTGTAGTTTTAGAATATTAAAATATTAGATGTAAAAAACTTACTAGACTATTATGATAAAATAAAGACTCTATTCCAAAGCATAAACTCCTCCCAGGATTTGTTTACTTATCAGTCTGTTCTTGTGATTTGAACTTACCTACAGTAACATTGAATTTTCCAATGTACAGTTCTCTGGGTCTTGACAAATGCATAATGTTATCCAACCATAAGCACTATAATAAGTATTTAGGAATTTTCTGTCACTCCAGAAATTCCTTAATACCCCTTCATACTCATGTCTTCTCACTACCTCAAACATCTTGTAACCACTGACCTGTTTTCTGTCTCTGAAGTTTTGTTGTTTCTTTATATCATCATACAGATTTTTTGAGTTCGGCTTCATTCACTGAAATATAATGTATTTCGCATTTATGTACATTGTTCCATATATTAACTGTTATCCTTTTTATTGTTGAGTAGTATTCCACTTTATGGATGTACTAAAATTTTATTTATCTGATGACAAAAGACAATTTTGGCAATTATGAATGAAATCATTCTAAATATTCACCCAGACTTTTGAGTGAATTTAAGTTTTCATTTGCCTTAAATAAATACTTAGGAGTAGAATGCTGGCATATGTGATAATACATTTAACTTCATGAGAAACTGCAAAACAATTTTTCCAAGTGTCCAACATTTTGCATTCCTACCAGCAGTTTGAAAGTTCCATTTGCTCCACATCTTCACCTGCATTTGAAATTGTCAAACAAAATTGTTTGTTTTGTTTGACTCAAATAGGTGTAACTTGTGGTCTAAATTTACATTTCTTTCAGCAGGTGAATGAGAATACAGGCCTCTTAGTTCCATTCTATGCTGCCTTGGTACTTGTTACAAAAGTATTTATCTTAGAATAGGAAACCTCCATCTGGAGTCATTAATTAGAGTAGTGGTTCTCAACAGGGACAGTCCTCCCCTACTCACCCCTTGAAATTTGGCAGTGTCTGGGGACATTTTTACTTGTCACCACTAAAGGGAATGTGCTTTCATCTAATTTATAGAGACCAAGGATGATTTCTAAACGTTATACAATGTGTAAAACATTCCAGCCCTGACTCAGACAAATAATTATCAAGCCCAAATATCAGTAGTGAAGAGGTTGAGAAATAAAACCTGGATGAAGGAAGTTAGCACATGAAATATGAAAATCATCCACCAAATTTATTTATATTGAGCATGAGATGTTGATTGGGTGATCACTTAAAGACCTATGAGTTTGGAAAATTGAAAATATTTCATCAATATTGTATATACTGCTAAATAAAACACTACTTTGATACTATTGGATGATTTACTCTCTAGGAACTGTATTATCTTCCACTGTATATGAAAAGACATATAATATACTATTTTGTATAGCTGTAAGTTTACTTTGTGCATGTTAAATAACTTTAAATATCTGAATTAATCTTGATAACCATTAATAAGATCACATTGCTTTGTCACTTACTTTTAAGACTGATGTGCAGAAAAAATATCTTTTTCTTCATTGTGGCTATTGCCTACTTTACATTTCCAGTGGGAATTGAACTGCTTTGCTTTGCTTTTTTGCTTCACTTTGCTTTGCTCTGCTTTTATTTGAAGTGTATTCTCAACCTTGCATTCTATAAGCCATAAGCACATTCTTCTTTAGCCTTCCCAAGGGAAAGAACAAAGAAAAAACTCCTATGTTTCTAGACTAGCTGACATGTGTCATTGTTTTTAACTGACAAAATCATTGAATCTCCCATTACTATACTATGCTTTCAAAGCAGGATTGAAAATAGTTATCCAAATTCAAAATTCATTGTTTAAAATAAGGTATTTTGCTAGACTTCTTGTGTAGTTCATTTAGGTTGTCTTAGGCAAATGTCTTGCCATGTTCACTGTTAAGTGTTTAATTGTCTGAATCATTGGCTATTAGTTTGAATTTGCATTTCTCTAGAAGCAGAGATGAATATTTGGCTCTTACTCATACTGTTGAAAAATAACGGATTTGGTTGTGAAATTCAACAACAAAATTGAGCTGTAGTTTTTAATGAACTCACTAACCTACAAGGGACCACTCCAAACTCATTTGGAGTAAAGTAAGAGGAGATTAAAAAAAAAAAAAAAAACAGTTTGTAGGAATATATGAACCCTAACCTGATCCTCCTCTATTGCTGCTGTTTTAACAAAAGTTCTTATGGGACAAAATTAGGTTTAAGGTGGCAAGTGTGGTGTTTTACGTTTGTTCTACTGCCCATTAGGGGGCAGCAGTACACAGACACAACAGCCAAAAAACCAAATACTGGATTTAAGGTTATGAGTCTTCTAAACAAAACTGAAATTATCATTACATAGTAAATTTAACCGTCTACATTTTGCTGTAGAATTTCTGTATAACTACAGATAGACTAAACTTTTAACATTTTTATTCAAACAGTGTTTTTGTTATTCTGAATTATGTATAGGTTGCATTTACAGTGCTTTTTGTTTTTCTTTTTTGTTTGTTTGTTTGTTTGTTTGTTTGAGGCAGGGTCTCACTATGTAGTTCAGTCTGGCCTTGAATTCATTGTATAGCCCAGGCTTACCTTGAACTCACAGCAAACATCCTACCTTATCTTCCTAAGTGCTGGAATTGCAAGCATATACCATCACACCCAGCTAGGTTTATAATATTTCTAATTGCTTATGGGAAAATTAATAAATAATGCTAGCATATTTTATATAATAAGTTACTTATAGTTAAACCCTTACTGGGTACTACTATTAGCACTATTACTAGTAGCAGTAGTAATAGTAGTAGTACTAGTACTAGTACTTTTATTATTAAAATACAAGTATTTAGTGATGTCTTTCCCTAAGAGACCCTGGGGGAAAAGAATGCTTGTGGTTCAACAAGCATTGTACTATAGCAGAGAATACAGTGAATATTTTTCAAATAAAACGTTGTCTAAACAATTGAAAAGTCTAGATTTATTATGGAAAGAAAAGTATGTGTATGTGTATGCTCATCGTATTAGAGTTTTCCTGTAGCAATGTGCAACATCTTCACGTAGACACCGTGATTAGCTTCAGTACAGATAAAAGAACTAAAACGCAAAGCAATGAGTGAATTGACAGTATAGTAAGTCACACAGCTAGTAAGTGCCCAAGCTTGAGATTTAAACCTAGTCCATGGAGCATGACATTAATTTTGTCATAAAGGCACATAAATGTTCTTTAGAATATTTCTATTGATGAATTATTAATTTTTTATGAATTTTATTATATTAGTGAGTACTTAATAGTAAAAAAATCACAAAAATATTGTTTATAAAAAAGCATCAAAATTTTCAATGTCAACTATGTTCTGGTGTATAAAGTCTAAAAAAGAACAACACAAATTGTTACATGAGCTACAATGAAAATACCAATAACACTTTATAAAAAAATAATCTTTACTTCAGTTATCACACCTACAGCAGTCTGTACACATGACAACAGCATATGCAATACACATATATCACTTATACTGACAGCACATGTGTTTTGCTTCCCTGGCCTCTTTGTAGGACATACTTGACATCTCAATGGTCTTGCTGCTTTGTCAGGAGGTTCTTATTATATTACACAGTGTGTAGTTACATGAACTACAATGAAAATACCAATAAAATTCTACAACAACAATAAACTTTGCTTCATTTGTCACACTCAAGGCAGTCTTCATACATGACAGCTACATGACCCAGTGTCACTTACACTGGCAGTACATGTGCTTAGCTTTCCTTTCCTATGTGGCAGTCTTGTCACCTTTCTTTTCTTTCTGTGTTTTCAAGACCTTCCTATTATATTGTACAATATACACTTAGCAGAGATATAAGATATCAATAAAATAAAATATCCAATATGTAATGAGTGCTTAGAATAGGCATCAGTGTTTTCACATCAGCTGTTTACTTGCTTGCAAAACCTAAAAGCTAAATATCAAAAATAAAACCTATGTGAACTACAATGGGAGCCAAACAAAAGTCAACCACAGAAATAATCTTTGCTTCAACTGTCACACCCAAGGCAGTCGTCACACATGACAACTGCATGTTCCATACATAAGCATGGCTCACACTGACATGTATGTTTTGTTTTCCTGTCCTTTCTTGTAGGGTACACTTGACATTTTTTGTTGTTGTTGTTTTTCCGTTGTCATAGTAGGTCATTGTGATGCTGTACCTGCCTGTTTATCTATCAGCTCACCAGTGTGCTCCACAATTTTTTTAAGTCCCCAGGGAAGAAACATTTTGTTTTTCCTCTGATATAAATGATCTCTTATGAATTCCAGTCCCAATCTGCTAAGAAAATTTCTCCATGATATTTTTCACTTGTTATTTTCTTTATAAACTATCAAACTATTTATGCCACACATGTTTAGGATCAAGTAAAACACAAGCATTGGCCAATGCTTTGTGTTTCCAGTGACATCTTAGTTACTGCATAACTCATCGACAGTGTCAACTCCATCTTTGGTTTTGTTGTAGAAAGTTTCCAATTCAAGTTTCTGTTTTGTTGAAGTTCCCCTGTCAATATTTCCCCATTATGGTGAAATATTGACATCAGCAGTACCAGTTTGTTTTTCTTTGCCATATAGGAGGACAATGTTACATCTTTCTGAAATCTGAAGATTATACTATACAATTCTCTGTTTTGAAATTAGAGCATTTCATTTGGAATTTCTGCTTTGTTCTGTGTACAGTTCCTGCATTGGTCAACTTGTGTTCTATTAGCAAATGTAATATCAATAGAAAACCAGTAAATCAGCTGTTAATGTCACATTCCAGTAAGTTTGGGAAATGGGAGCAACAAGTCTGTTCACAACATCATTCCATTTATTATTGTTTGAATAAGGACCCAATGACTGAATTCTAGGATAAATGTCTAAATTTAAAACATAATAAGTTGTTGCATCTACAAGGGCATACATTTTTACGCCACATTTTGACTCATCCCTTTTCCATAAGTCTTTTACATTCCTGCAGTTACCATGAGTAATCCCTGCTAAATACAGTGGACCTATGAATGGTTTCAGTTCAGCCTTCTGTATTTCACAGCATTTTGTAGCATTTTGTCTGTTACCATTTCCAACACTGAATGGCAGTACTGGCATTCTATCCAATACATTTCACCCTTGCAAAGACCCTTACTATATTTGCAGACCTAATTCTAACATTGGATTATTCTATTTGGTTGTGTGGCCATTTTGCAACATTTTGACTAATCAAATATATGCTTGCATTTCTATTTTCTTCATCATTTGAAACAAGGAGATCTGTATTCCTTGTATCTTTATTAGTTAATTCTTGCTGCATTTCACTGTCATAGGAACATTGGCTCACAGGGCCAATGTCAAAATCATCATCATCATTCACCCACACCACTCTTTGTTATGAAAGCATGTATTTTATCATAATACATTAACTTAATCATGGATACAGGAGTAATCTAATGATTCACTTTTGACATCTTCCAAAACTTGCAAATCTGTTTTTTTCATGTGCTGTTGTACTGAGCTGGGCCACTTCTACCAGCAAAGCCGAAAGAAAACTTTTTTTTTAACAAATCCTGGAGTGGTGTGGGTCTCTTGGACCCTCTATGATATTCAGGTAAACATACAAAAAACCAATTAGATGCAGCACAGTGTGGGTAAAAATACCATTTTGCCACTTTTGCACATGTGCGTACATCTTGCCTTTTGTCATACCAAGTAGCTAAACACATAGATTGTTTCCTGTATCTCTCGTGGAAAGATACTGAGATGCAACAACTACTATTATGCTAAAGAACAAATAATGCAGTGTTGTGTTCCATGGCAAAGGCATCCTGAAATCAGATCATGTACTACAACTCTCACTGAATTATATAACCTTTCCCTCTGAATTGTTATGCTACCACATTTCTTTTTTTTTTTTTTAACACATTTTCACATCTAATCTTGTTTCTGGCCATTCTGTTCCATTTGTATTTTTAATCCTTCACTAATACCAATTATTATATTAATATTTAAAGATTTTATATGATTTTACATCTGGAAGGCTTGACTCTTTCACTGATGGAATTCAGAATATCCTTCACTATTTTTGGATCTTCTTACCTCGAAAGTTCAGGATAAACTTGTCACTTTGTGTGTCGTATTATACAATTTTTTTTCTTTTTTGATGTCTAGAATTGGACTCGGACCTTGCACTTGCCAGGCAGGCATTTGTGCCACTGAGCTATACCCCTGGCAACAAATTAAGAGATTTTCACTATAACTGATATGTGCAGCCTTATTTTTCTAAACCACATGAAGTCATTTTGGAAGAAAAAATCATTAACATTTGTTTGTGTTTATTTGTTTCAAGAGATTTATTTTCTACCTTTATTTTTTGTTTTTTAAATTTTGTCATAATGAGTTTTTACTACATGAGAAATGTTAAAATTTATTCTTACAAAGAAATAACTGCCTGGCAAGCACAAGGTACTGTTTGATTTCTAATATAGAAAGAAAGAGAGGAAAGGGGAGGGGGAAGGAGAAGGGAGAGAGAGAAATAAGCATAAATAGAGAAAAGGTAAAATATACTTTAAATGATTCAGGCTTCAACATACAAATGAATTACTTCTGCAGTCTGAACAAACAGTTGTCTTAATATGTTTTAGATCTCTGATAGTTATAATTTTAAAGAATGTAATATATTTGATAGGACTCATATCTAAAGAACACAGAACAGACATATAGTACTCTTTCTTCTGTGTCTCTGTGTCAAACTCAGGGATTCTGTTAGGAAAGTACTCTACCGCTGAGCTTTACAACTCATACTACTTTTTGCACAGAGCACTCTCAGACACTATAGACAAGTGATGTTTATATTAATCTAAGTCAAAGTTTATTTTTTTTGTTTTACTCAATTTTTAAAATTTATTTATTTAAAGAGAAAAAAAACATGAAAAGGGTAGAAATAATACAGAATTTCCAAAAAAAAGATAAACAGTAAGAAATCAGTAGTTGATAAATTAAATATTGTCCTCTTAGAAATAGTTGTTCAAGTTACAAAATTAAAGCATACAAAGTAGATATTCAAACAGTGAGACTATAAACAGCTACGCATGCATGAGTCACTACATGTATTTCTATCCTTTCTGTATTCGAAGGAAAAACAAAACATAGCAAGACAAAACAAAACAAATTCCTATAAAAATATGAAACCAAAAAGATATATAAAACCACAGTACAAGGTGATCTACAGTGGTTACTGTTTTGTCTCTTATTATCTTCAATAGAATTGTCTATATCATCAGGCATAATAGAGTATAGCAGTATAATTGAATATGGAGTACATAACAATATTAATAAAAATAAAACATTGTGGACAGTATAAAACTTCAAAGGCAGGTAATAATCAAACCAGAGTGGATATTCTAGTGAATCTTGTCATCTTCAGTGTAGTTGCCTATACTCTCAGACTTGATACTATTAATCATAACAGCTTTGATAAAATCTATCAATATAAAACAGCAATCTAGCAAACCAGGTTTGATTAAGATCAGTCATGGTAAAACAGTGTAAGTTATACAGAGCTTCAGATTAAGTTAATAGGAAATTAAGGATGATTACCATACTATATCCTGCTATTTTCAGGATAACTGTCTGTGCCCTCAAATCTAGTACAAGTAAACAAACTGGAACAGAATATAAACCATCTAACCAGAATGATGTGAGTAATGTGGGTTTTAAATCCTGATACACTATTAACAATATCCTCTGCTTTCTTTTTTTAGGCTATTCCTCCCCTTTCACTCCCACAGGGTGCTGCACATTTTGGGTCCCACCAACTCTCTCAGTTTTTAGATGCGGGGGCAACCTGCTTTTTACCTAATTGGTTCCAAACTTTCTCACTCCTGGACTTGATCTCAAGTTGTATTCCTTTACCTACAGAAGCCTCAAGGTTTTCCTTCTTTATAGCTGAGTAGTTCTCTACTGCACATAAGTATCCTGTCTTTCCAACCTATCTGCAGGTGGTGGTCGAGTTGCTCCTATTTTTGTCTGGCTCCCTGTCATATAGAACATTGTTTTCCCATATTTGATTTTCAGTCCATAAACCCTCTCTCAGGTTGAGTATAGTTCCTATACAGAGCATCTCAATGGACCCTACCTCCTGATCTACTCTGTCTTTTTGTGTGTGTGTGTGTATCAAGGCCATCAATGTTAGAGATTATAGCCAACCTTCTCTGCCTCTTTTCTGCTATGCTATTTTTCTGCCTTTGTCTACTTTTGTTCTTCATTCTGCTGCCTGCCCTGTTCATTGAGGCCTTTCTACCACTATTCCTAAAATCCTGGTATTTTTTTTTCTCTCTCTCTAGAATGTCCTTCAGTATTTTCTGTAGGGTTGGATTGGTGGGCACAAATTCCCCCAGTTCCTCTTTGTCATGGAAGCATCTTGTGTCTCCATTAATTTCTAGTGACAGTTTTGCAGGGTACATCAGTCTGGGCTAAAGATTATTTTCTTTCAGGGTTTGAATTACTTCACTCCAAGCTCTTCTTGATCTGATGGTCTGTGTCAAGAAGTCTGCCATTATCTTGATGGGCTTTCCTTTTAGATAATCTGTTTCTTTTCTCTGATGGCTTTTAACATTCTGTTTTTATATTTAATTTCTGGTATCTTGTTTATTATATGTCTGGGTTTAGCTCTGTTTTGGTTGTAGGTGGCTAGAGTTCTTTATGCCTCACATAACCAAATATCATTTTTTTCCCCATGCTTAGGAAGATTTCCTTAATTATTTCCATGAATAGCCTTTGTAATTCACCTGTTTTTATTCCTGCTTCTTTGTTCACATTTCTTATTCTAAAATTATAGACTCTCTTGTCTTCTAGCCTTTGTATTGTTACTGCCTGTTTCCTTGTTATTTTTAAGAGATCTTTCCTTTCATGATCACACATTGCAAACTTGTCTTCAAGTTTTGATAGTCTATCCTTAGTTTCTTTTAAGGAGTTTTGCCAGCTTTCAATGGAGTTTTTAATTTCCTGGTCAATCTCTTTGAATCTGCTTCATGTTTTCTAGATTTCCTTTATAGTCTTTATCAAATGTTTCTCTCCTTTTTTTGTGTTCCTCCCTTCTTCCATCTGTGTCTTCTTGAGAGGTGCTTAGCATTTCTTTTATTAGTCTTAATATCTTGCTTTACCTGATTTAATATTTCAATTTTGAGCTTGTCTACAACAAGGTATCTCTTAATGTCCATTGAAACCATGTCTGGTGTTGCATATTTGCTGCCCTCAGTGTCTTTTGTTTTCCTCTTTCCTGGATCAGTGTTCTCAGGGTTGTAGACTGGGGGCTTTTTCTTGTTTCTCTCTCTTGTCATGTTTTTGTTTGTATAGTGTATAGTAGAGGTCTCAGCCCCTTTCCTTGTTGTTTATGGTTCTTCTGAAGCATGCTGGCAAGGGATTTCTGACCTCTGCTGTTTAGTCTTGTCACTGAGGTGTAAGCAGGGGCTGCATATGATGGCCCC
>PVLA01001791.1:228703-320862 GCA_004027455.1 Hydrochoerus hydrochaeris | reverse complement strand
CATTTTCCAAGCTAATTAAGTAACAAGATTAAAGTGTTACAAAGGTGAAAAAAGTTAGCAAATATATACTCCAGCTTCTAAAAAATAAAATAGATTCAGATTCACTCACAGACGGGTGTGCAGTGTCTTCTGTCTCTCACTCGCCGACTCCCTGACCACCTTTGGGACCCCTGAGCCCTGCCGCAGCTGGACTCCGGCAGGTGTCCTGATTGGTATAACCCCATGTCATTTTCTCTTCCCTTTGCAGAGGTATGTTTGCTGGGGGATTGAAGGAAATGGAGCAGGAGGAGGTTCTGATCCACGGTGTGTCCTACAATGCCATGTGCCAAATCCTGCATTTCATATACACCTCTGAGCTAGAGCTCAGCCTCAGCAATGTGCAGGAGACATTGGTTGCTGCCTGCCAGCTTCAGGTAAGGCTCATCTTGTTCAGCAAGGCAGATTCACCACCCTCAGACACGCAAGATATCCAGTGAGCAGTGACATTGGAGTAATGTAGGGCCAGAGGGCCAGGACATCAAGCAGTGAAGTAAGCCATGGAGTGGGGAGAGACCTTGTGTCAAGCTCTGACTTCTGATGTCCCTTTCGGGTTGGTCTCCTGCCACTTCTCTTTACTTTTTGCTGCTTCCTCTACCTGGCCTGGCCACTCTGCCAGGAGGAAGATCCTACACAGAGCCAAGTGAGCAGACCCAAGGCTGTATGTGTGTGATGGCCTTATGAACTGTGAAATTCTGGCAGCTCTGAGCATCCCCGGCCTTGTAGCACACACATGCCCTCTGTCCACCCTCTGTTTTTGGCTCCTCCATCTTTTTTTTTCTTTTGTGATAGGGTCTTGCTGTGTACTACATGCTGGTCTTGAACTCACTATGTAGCATAGGCCAGCCTTGAACTTATGGTAATCTTCCTTCCCTAGCCTTCTGAGTGCTGGGGTTATAGGCTTACACCACACCTGGCCTGCTCCCAGCTCCTAAAAACTTTTTTCCTTTCAAATACTTTTTTTTTTTTTTACAGAAGTCCAAGTTTCCTGAGGCTGCAACTGGGGCCTCCCATGGCCCTGCTTTTCAAGTGGACACCCTTAAAGGGCCTGGGCTCTAGAAGGTCCAGTTGAATCTCTGTGAGTGTAGTTACACAGGGCTGAGGCTGGAGGTCCTTTTCAGCTCCCAATCAGAAGTTGATTTGATATGTTGAGTCACTTCTTCCCACCTTTCTTGAAAGTAAAATGAAATGCTATGCTAAGTTTATCACTCTGATTCTTTTCTTAAAGCATGTTTGGGTCAATTTTAAAAAACTTCAGTCATAAGAAAATCTACATGAGGGGTATTTCAAGGCTTCATTTGGCATAGTACCCAATGCCCTGCTGTCCTAACGTTGGCTCCATATGTAGGAGTTATTCATTCCATATATGCTTATTGGGCAAAAAGTTTTCCTTGTGTACTTTGGTTTAGAGATCTATCCCTTCCCACCCTGTCACTGTTAATTTGGAAACCTTCATCTGGGTTTGTGACCTCCCAACACAGCTTCTCAGCTGCCTCAGAACATTACCCCCACACCAGCATGACTGTCCCTGTCCACATCTGCTACCTCCTTCAGGTTCCCTGTTCTGTGTGTCTTGTGACCACTCTGACAGTGCCCTGAGCTCAGAATCTTGGGACAAGTCAGTCTCTTCAAATCCTGCTTGTAGCTCTCTTTGTTCTCTGTTTTCATTTTCTTTATCTTTGTCCTGGCTTTCTTCTCTCCATTTCTGTCTCCCAGCTGGTTTCTCTTTTCTCTTTTTTTTTTCCCTCTGTGACACTAGGATCCAGAGAGTACCGAACCTACATCTGCAGCCCTTTTTAATTTATTTTAGTTATGAGACATTGTGTCCATAAGTTTTTCAAGCTGACCTTGAACTTGTAATGGAGCAGGTATTATACTGACACTAAATCATCTTCCTAACACCATTTTCCCTCTCACCCTGCAGCTCAGAGACATACAGTCTCTTCCACTTGGTTTGGCCATTGTTCTTGAGAGTCTTGGGCCATTCACAGTGCTGCAGAAGTCATCTTAGTGGGAACAGCTAGATTTGTTTTTAACATGTTACACTTTTTTTCTTTTCCAATTCCATTTTATTTCAAGGAGGAAAAAAAGCTAAAACAAAATTTCAATTTGTCAACCAAGGGGCATACTGCATTTTAAAAATACTTAATATTGGATAAAATTCTGCTTGGCACAGCACTATGGAGTCCATAGACCTACCAGATAGTATTTTGTTCCTGTAGCAGGTTCCCGCTGGTGGCTTGCTCCTGTGTGCTGTATCCTGTAGTAGCCTAGGATCTAATTCTTTATGTGTTCCTAGACACCTAGATCTGAATCCCAATGAAACTGTTCTTGTTGGTTCACCCCAAGCAAATGTGTTCCCTTCTTTGACTTTCTACTGAGGCTCCTGCATCAGTGCGCCTTGGCTGGTTCCTTGGTGAGATTTCACCCAGCACAGAACCCTCTTCTCTAAAAACAGGAAGGAAGTACAGAGGCCAGGATCTTTACAGGGTACTGCTGCTCAAGCCCACTTGAGGCTCTTGGCTCTCACATTTTGCTGATCTTCAGGGACCAACCATATGATATATAAGAAACTGGATTTTTTTTTTCTTTGAGACAGGGTCTCATATAGTTCAGGCTGGCTTTGAGCTCACTTTATAGCCCAGGCTGGTCACAAACTTGCAGCAAGCCTCCTACCTCAGCCTCCCGAGTGCTGGGATTACAGGCATGAGCCACCATGCCTGGCCAAGAAACTAGATTTTAGGAAGAAGAAGCAAAGCAGAAGTGATTTTTATGGGATAAAATGGGTGGTCAAGCTCTTTTAGGACCTAACAGCACCCTAGGGACATCTCAGATGGGGAACACTTCTGACAGTTTTATCCTTGAGCATATGACCTGGCAAGCAAGTAGGAGCTATCTTTGAAACTTAAAAAAATTTTTTTTAAATGTTTATTGATCAGCTTCAAATACTAGCAGAATTCCTATATGTGAAATTGTTAGTTTGTTAATGCTACTGGATAAATCCAGTACAGTCATTGTTCGGTACCCTTGGAAACTGGTTCCAGGACTCCCTTTAGATACCAAAATCCAAAGATGTTCAAGTCTCATATAAAATGGCATAGTATTTGTGTATATACTGCCACATAAATTTTTAAATTTATTTTTGAGCTGGAATCTCACTAAATGACATAAGCTAGTTGAACTCTTATTCTCCCACCTCAGCCTCCTAAGTATCTGGGATTATGGGCATATGCCACTGTGTACAGATCTGCAGTAGGTTGAATCTTTTTTTTTTTTTGGTTGGTTGAATCTTTATATGTGGAACCTGTATACAAATAGGGAAGACTAACTATATTCCCATTTTTAGAGAAACTCTAAAATCTTATTTTCCTCTTTTTTTTCCTCAGTACTGGGGATTTGAACCCAGGGCCTTGAGTATGATAGGTAAGCACTCTATCACATCCCCAGCTTTAAAAGTCTTATTTTCCTAAAGAACTAGTCAGCACCTAGTTTGTTATCCCTGGACCCTTCTATTTGTCTCCCTTCTGTCATGCTTTGCTGATCAGATCCCAGAGTGTCCTTGGACAACCTTCATGGCCCTGTGGCCTGATTCTCAGCTCTGCTCCACTTCTGTGCCATTCTCTCACTTGCCTTCCTGCCCAGCATCCATCAGTGCTTCTACACAGCTGGGGCCCTACTTACAGAGTTCATTGGGTCTCTTGACTCAGTCAGGGGACCTCAGAACAGTGTGCCAGCTTTGCAGGAATTTTGAGTAAGGGTCTTGGGATGCATGCCAGTCAAGCATCTGGAGATACTCTGCTGGTAGTTCTGAGTGTGTAGGTGATGGGTGGCACAGGATCTGGGCCTGGTGAAGCCTGGAAAGATTGTTGGGCCTATAACCTCAAATGGAACTTGTTTTCAGTCCCAGCACTTCTGAAAAGGGAGACTGTTCTAGAGAGGCCTAGGGTGGGGGCAGGAAGAGATCCCAGGCCCCTTCCACACCAGAGATATCTGATACAGTCACTGATGATACTTCCTGCTTCTCTGGAGGGCCAGTACTTTTGATCTAAAAGACTGTTGACATATATCAAGGTTATGCTCTTAAGTGCCTGGTAGTTCCTGTGTACTTGCTCATTCTCGACATACTTCTCTCCACTTATTTTATAGATGAGGAAATGGAGGCTCAAAGAAGTTAAGAACATGCCACACATGGCTCATTTGGCACACATTGAAGCCAGGATTTAAACCCAGTCAGTCTGTAGTAATCCCATCATCTATCTGTGTTGGGAAATGTTGTGTGTTGGCCGGGGGCAGGGGCGGGGGGGTTCCCACTTTTCCCCCACCCCAGCTGCAGGTCCCAGCCATGTAAGTCATATTTCTACTATCACACTGTTCGAGCCCACCATCGGTCATCTTGAATGAGTGTTCTTCTCTTTGCAGATCCCAGAAATTATCCATTTCTGCTGTGATTTCCTCATGTCCTGGGTGGATGAGGAGAACATTCTTGATGTCTACCGGCTGGCAGAGCTCTTTGACTTGAGCCGCCTGACTGAGCAGCTGGACACCTATATCTTGAAAAACTTTGTGGCCTTCTCAAGGACTGATAAGTATCGCCAACTTCCCCTGGAGAAGGTCTACTCCCTCCTCAGCAGCAATCGCCTGGAAGTGTCCTGCGAGACAGAGGTGTATGAAGGAGCCCTGCTCTACCATTATACCCTAGAGCAGGTGCAGGCTGACCAGCTCTCACTTCACGAACCCGCTAAACTCCTTGAGACAGTACGATTTCCCCTGATGGAAGCTGATGTCCTCCAGCGGCTGCATGACAAGCTGGATCCCAGCCCACTGAGGGACACGGTGGCCAGCGCCCTTATGTACCATCAGAATGAGAGTCTGCAGCCCAGTCTTCAGAGCCCACAGACAGAGTTACGCTCAGACTTCCAATGTGTTGTGGGCTTTGGGGGCATTCACTCTACACCATCCACAGTCCTCAGTGACCAGGCAAAGTATCTGAATCCCCTGCTGGGAGAGTGGAAGCACTTCACTGCCTCTCTGGCCCCCCGCATGTCCAACCAGGGCATTGCAGTACTCAGTAACTTTGTGTATTTGATTGGAGGGGACAACAACATCCAAGGATTCCGAGCTGAGTCTCGATGCTGGAGGTACGAAAGGGCACTTGGCAGAAACTTTGTCTGCAGGTGATACTCCAGTACAAGAGTTGTTGGCTAGCGAGCTGGTCAGGGATATGTTCTGGTGGTCACCTCACCATAGTCCTGGGCCCCACATTAGCTTTTTACATGAAGTTCATAGCTTAGGTGTTCACTTATTTTGTGGAGTAAAGTCCGGGTAAATTCAGAGAATGTAGACCATAGTGAGATAAGGGAGATAAGCACCAAGATTCTTTTCATTTCTTTCTGTCCTTGTTCCTTCTCAGAAACCCAGTCCTGGATCCAGCCTGCCCATTCTTGCCAGGAAGTGCTGAATTATGCATACAGAGTCACATGGCTGGCTGAGCACAAGGAGTAAGGCATGCTGGACAGGGTAGCTACTCCATCTTGCTCGCTCTTGAGTTTTGCTGTGTCTTGTTTCTACTTCCCTGCTGGTCTACTCTACTCTTTCCTCTATCTTAACTGTCAGTCCATGATGGAGGATGACTTATGCCCACCTGAGTGCACAGCCTCGCTCAGGGAAATGGGAAGGGCTAGTAAGCTTCACTAGTGTCTTGCCAAATCCCTTCTGGCTCTATAGTTAACTAAGTGCTAGGCACAAGGTTTCATGGAAGGAGGCAGTTTGCTAAGATGAGTTCTTGGGTTGCTGTGGTCTGCACAATACCTCCAACCTTATCAGTCAACTAATCTGTGATCCCAGGGGTCCATTACTTTGGCAGAGCAAGGAACAGTAAGTCAAGTACCCATGGCTTCACTACCACTAGGTTTCCTGCCCTACCCCCACCTGTACACACACTTACACACACACATACCATACCTTGATATGTGTAGCAAGTCTCCTCACCCTGCAGGACAAAATATGGCATCACAGAGATTGCTATCTGCTTCCAGCACCCCTGAGCTGTTTACACTTATGTTCATGTTCTGTCTTCTAGGATAAGGGCTGGGGTGGGATCTGGTCTGTCTATGCCTTTAGGAAGCAAGCATAGTGATCCTAACTCCAGATAAGATGGCCATTCCTCTGGTATTTTTGCTCTCCTAGCCTGAAAGAGCAGTCACTTTTGTTAAACTGGTGAGATTCAAACAAGGCTTGCTAGTAATATGTTGTGATTAAATACGAGAAACAGTAGAGTTCAGAAAGGAGAAAATAACTTCCTTTATTTTCCATCTAAACAAATACTGTACTTGGTAGATACAGCTGTGGCAGATTCTGGCTTCCCTGTGACCCAGTCTCAAAGTTTCTTTCTTTTTTTTCTGGTACCAGGGATTGAACTTAAAGTCTCGTACTTGCTGGGCAGGCGCTTAAGCCGCTGAGCTAAATCACCAGTCCTCAAAGTTTCTTTCTTTTAGGGGCTCGGTTTCACAGCTACAGAGCCAAAGCCAGTCCTTCTTACCTAAAGAAACCCACAGAACTACAAAACTGAGCTCTCCAGAATGCTTCATCTCTACCCCACAATAGAAGGTAGAAGTAACTAACTGTATCTAGCAGGGAGGCTAGACTTTTATGCAAGGCTGTCCCAGGGGACTTTGCCTGCTCCTGTACTCTGACCTTCTGTTATGTGTTGTTATGTGTTGTTATGTGTTGTTGATCTCAGTTTCATTCAAAACACTGATCATATTCTTGTAGACATGTGCTACAAGACCAAAGCCAAACGCTAGACAAAGCTGACACTTTGCCCCTGTGATCAATAACCCCAGTTTCAAACTTCAGCTTGGGAGTTGGATGGTGATGACAGGTGGAGATGGCAAGACCTACCTCATGGGGTGGGCACACCCAAAGGGTAGAACTGGTGGGCAGGGCCACAGCCTGCTTACCTGCTTGCCACCTAACCTGATATCTGTCGTCTCTACAGAAGGAAAGTTTCATTCATTTTTGGTGAACTCAAAACTTCTAAATGAATCTCTGAATGTTTGTTTTGGTCTCTTGTTGGAATCAAACCCAGACCTCTTGCATGTTAAGCAAAAGCTCTACCACTAAGCTGTACCCTCAGTCCTAAGTCCTTTAATTTGAATGTTCTAAGAGTTCAGTTCTTTTTCCTCTCTCCTTTTTCATACCTCACCCACTGTAGAACTTACAGACCAGTTGTGGTGAACCTATGGTATGCATGCCACAGCCAGCTATCATTAAAAAGGTTCCCATCACTGCTGTAGACCCTCAAAGTGTAAGAAAGGAAGTTTTTGCAGTAAATTAGAGTTTGTATTCTAAGGAATTGTAAAGGAGTTATACCTACCAGTTTGTATCATAAAGCTCTGATACAGAAACCCTATGTGAAGTTTCCTTTTTTTTTCCCTTGAGACAGGGTCTCACTGTGTAGTTCAGGCTGGCCTCACCTGTGACAATCCTCCTGCCTCAGCCAAGTGCTGGGATTACAGACATGTGCTACCACACCCATGAAGTGTTCTCTTAAAGCAAATTATATTTGCCTCCATAACACCACTGTTTCTCTTTTATTTTTTCTTTGATTGCATCTACATTATTGTATCAGTCACCTTCGTATTACAATGAAATACCTGAGACAACTGATTTATAAAGAACAAGGATTTATTTAGCTCATAATTTTGGAGGTTTAAAATCTATGATCTTGGTGTGAATGCAGTGACTGTAGTTTTGGCCTCTGTGAAGGAATATGGCAGTAATGGGAGTATGTGTGGGTTATATTTTGGACCAAAGATAGACAGGAAGAGACCAGGGTCCTGCATTCAGATCATAGCAATTACCCACATTTTTCTTTGTGCCTTTTCCAGAGCCAAGCCCTATGAGTATGAAACACTGATTGTGTGCTATACCTAGAAGTTGCCAGTCTTACCTTGCCATGATCCCTGACTCCACCTAAAATAATAACCTTTAAAAGCATTAACAGTCATGGAAACACTTAAGTTGTGGATATGCAGAAGGAAAAAAAACCCCTAAATTTAGGAAAGAACTCAAAAACATTTTTGTACCAATTCTAGATTGTATCTCTTGAGTTTGCAGTAGTTTTGCAAGCCAAAAATCTGTATTAAAGTCACTATCTTAGTCAATTCAGGCTGCTGTAACAAATACATAGATTAAGTATGTTAAATACATGTATTTCTCGCAGTTTGGTTACTGGGAAGTCTAAGATCATGGTGCCTGCCGACCTAGTCCTAGTGAAGGACTTTTCTTGCTGTGTCTTCACGTGGTAGGGTAAGCTCTAGTTTATTCCTTTTATTGTTATTTTTTATTTTTATCTTTTGAAACAGGGTCTTACTGTATACCCAGGATGGCCTAAAACTTGCAATCCTCTTGCCTCAGCCTCTCAAAGTGCTGGGATTACAGTTGTGCACTGCTGTGCCTGGCTCTGGTTTCTTCCTTTCATAGGAGCACTAAACCCATCATGAGTACTTGTTATGATCTCGTTATCTCACAAAGGCCCCCATCTCCAAGTACCATTACATTAGGTATTAGGGCTTCAACACAGGAGTTTTGGAGTATACAAACATTCAGTCCATAGCAGGGATAAAGCTTTTTATTTTTATATGAAATACTAAAGTAGCTGGGTATGATGGTGCACTCCTATAATTCCAGCACTTGAGAGGCTGAAGCAGGAGGATTACCATGAGTTTGACACTGATGAGCTCAAGGCCAGCCTGACTAGTGAGACTCTGTCAAAAACAAACTTAGAAAAAAATACTATTTGAGGCTCTGTTCTATAAAATGGAAAATTCAGTAAAGCAGTAGTTAGGGCTGGAGGTATATCTCAGTGGTAGAGCATGAGGCCCTTGGTTCTATCCCAGCACCACACATACACACACACAGAGAGAAATAAGAAATTCACAAAACTTGTGTTCCATCTAAGTTATTACCCAGTGCTGTGAGTGTGTATGTGTGTGATTCCTTAAATATGAAGCCATAAAATCCAAATGAACTCAGCCTAAGAGACTGAGGGCAGCCAGCCAGGCGTGGTGGCACATGCCTATAATCCCAGGCTTCTGGAGGCTGGGGCAGGAGGATCACCGAGACTTCAGAGCCAGCTTGAGCTACATGGTGAGCTCAAGACCAGCCTGCATAACATGGCGAGACCCCCTGTCTGAGAAAAGAAGAAAAAAGAAATGGAGGGCAGGAAGACCAGCAAGAAGCTAGTAGAAGCATCTAGAGAATTTTGTCTCCCTCTGGTGGGAAGAGCAGGTGTGGTCTAGTCTGAAAATAGGATGGGTGCAGGGAGCAGGTTACTGAAAGCACAGCACATCTGCTGAAAGGCGGTGACCACCCCCCATCTAGCCAGATGACAGAACCTCTGTGAGCCCCAACTGCTGGGCTCAGCTACACCTTCCACTGGCTCATTCCCCAGGCTGAGTCTCAGGAGGCCTTTTCTGGTTGCTGAAAATAGCTGCCCTTCCCAGCCCCTGCTGACTGGTCACTCTCTGCCTGCCTCACTTGTTTGTTCTTGGAATCTGGTACTCCATGGGCTGCTTGTTTACTGTGTTTCCCATTTCCCCTTGCGTGGCAGAAGTCAGCGCCCTGACCCTCTAGAGTCCCTGTGCTGAGTGCTGTGGTATTTGTCAAGTGAATGAGTGAACTCCTTATTGATGGTCTTACTCCTTTGCTTTCCTCACTCAGCAGATAGTACATGGCTACCTGCGCCAGATGGTGTGCTGAGATACAGGACTGTAGCAGTGAACTCTGGTCTTTTAGGTACCTACCCCCAACAAGTTAACAAGGAAACCTTTTGTGCTTTTTGTCCTTTATGATTCTTTATGACATGTAGGCTACTGGGCAAATGTAGAAGCCAAGAGATTAAAAGTGATGCCCAACTACACCCAACTAGATGGGCAGGTCAGCATGACCCAGGTGTGTGTCCTTTCTGCTGGTGGCCCTGCATCCTGACAAACATGCTTCTTGCATTCCTACAAGCTGGTCAAAGGCCAGGGGCAAGAAAAAGCAGCTGCAGAGCATGTCTAACTTGGACTCTGAGTACAGTATGAACTAATCTCTTCACTGGGTATAAGCCAAAGAGAAAAAACTTACATGAAAAAAGCTGTAACTAGCCATGTGCCCTTGACCAAGGAGCATCAGAAGCAGAGCTGAGCAGATAATGGCAGCTGGGTGGCTGTTCCAGGGAAAAAAGACCAGACATGGGTTGGGAGAAGAATGAGGGCTTCAGGCTCATGGGTCCTGGCCCCTTGTCCCTCTTGGGTCATCTCTGTTCACCCAGCAGGACAGCTCCCTGCATATTCTACATGGGCCCTGCAGAGCGCCAGGTTTGGACATAGAGAGATAGGGAAGAGCCCCCAAGGAAGTGGGGCAAGCATGGTTTTGGGGAGAGAAAAGTGGATTGCATAGTGTGAGGGGCTTTGGATGCTGGGCTTGGGACATTTGGATTTGAGAATGTGAGTTGGGACCTCACTGGTATGGATGGGAGCAAATGGATAAGGAGCACTGAGCTCTGCAAGTGACAGATGAGCAGCCAAGTGGAAGTAGCTGGGAGGCATTAGCAGAGTAGACCCACAGTGCAGGACAAACAGTGAGTGACAATTGGCAGAGCTGGGCAGCTGAGATCCCTGCTGTGGAGAAGCAGTGAAAGTGCCATGTGGCCAGAAGCGGGCCCTAGCGAAAGAGTGGAAGGGCAGCCTGAACAAGCAGGGTGAGTGGACAGTGAGAAGACACTTGACTGCTCAGAGGAGGAGAATGAGGCCCATTGCTTGGGGATTAGACCATTTCATGAAAATTAACAAGGAGGGAAGAAAGGTTTGTGATGAGGGGAAGCTGCACTGTGGGGCATGAGGTGGCTCTGCTGTCAGGAGAGTGAGCTACAGTAACAGTGCTTGAGAGGTGCTAGGCTCAGCAGAAGTCAGCAAAGGTCAGTGTCCCTGCCTCCTTGCCTGGAGCACCTTCCCCTCTCCACAAGCCTCAGGGTTGTGTTGCTCAACATTGCATCCTGTTCTTCCAGGCAGCTTCAGCCCAGCTACCCTCCTGGGCCCAGGGAGACTCCTGCAGCTGTCCTGTATCTTTCCTTCCATGGGATGTCCCTAGAATCCCACAGAACCCTGCCCTCATGGTGCCTACAGTTCAGAGTAGGAGGGTTCCCACTTTCATAGGAGAGAGACTTTAGGGGTGACAGGATGGCCCAGTTTGGGAGCCTAGGAGAGGTGGAGTAAGAAAGCAGGGCTGAGGGAAGCCTGGCAGTGCTGGATATTGATGAGGCTAAAGATATGATGACTACTGTGAAGAGAGCACATCTGAGCAGCCCCTCATAATGAGTGTTGTGGAGAGCTGAGATGCCCATCTAGTTGAGTTGGTTTACCTGGAGTCTTCCTGAATGGGAACAGATGAGATAGAGGTAGGCATAGGAATAGCAGATAGGCATCCTGGGGTGCACTGTTGGGCTAGAAACTATCCCAGAGGTTACACCTGGAAAGACCAGCATCTTGGGCAGAAACCCAAGAGGCTCCTAGCTTCCATGCTGTGGTGTAGCAGCCTGCTGGCCTGTCAGTGGGTCAACATGTTCTGGCTTGTGGGGGCTGCCAAGGTGGGGGACATTCAGGCTAGGCTGTATCACATGGGAAAAGTGGGAGCAGGTACTGGGACCAAAGGGCAAGCTGCTTGCCTGGTCAGTTATACTTTGTCCTCATGTCCCCTCAAAGGTACGACCCACGGCATAACCGTTGGTTCCAGATCCAGTCCTTGCAACAGGAGCACGCAGACCTGTGTGTGTGTGTTGTGGGCAGGTACATTTATGCTGTGGCAGGACGCGACTACCACAACGACCTGAATGCTGTGGAGCGCTATGACCCTTCCACCAATTCCTGGACCTATGTGGCTCCACTCAAGAGGGAGGTAAGGAGGACCTTCTGGATTTCCTTCCCTGGATGGTCAGGGATTTGGAGGCCCAGGTGTGAAGGCCAAGATCAGGAAAATAGGCCCAGGGAGCATGGCCCACATTGCTCCCAGTATCCTACAGAGTGTGGGCACATTGAAGGTCCAGACCCCATTCTTCAGATGGTATCCCTTCCGAGTCTCACATGCTGATCTTTGTTTTTGTTTTGAGACAGGGTCTGGGCTATGCAATTCAGACTGGCCTTGAACCCACCATGGAGCCCAAACTGGTCCCAAACTCATGGTGATCCTCCTGCCTCAGTCTCCCAAGTGCTGGGATTACAGGCATGCACCACCATACTTGGCAAAATGCTTAGACATGTTGATCTGTATCATGCCATCCTGGGCCCATAAACTGCTTTAATCTTGTAGTTCAGTGTAGACAGAAACCTCCTTTATCTGTCCCCCAGGCCAGCTGAAATGAAATGGGACATTTCAAAAAATTTCAAATGAGGGATCCTGAGGTAGAGGAGAGCTCTCAGCAACCTGGCTCACTAGCCTGTGTTCACAGGCCCCCGGGAAGACAAGGCTTTCTAGAAGCCAAAAATGCTTTCAAGGTTCTACTCTTCATATTGCAAATAAAAATCAGGTGCATTTATACAAAAATACTTTTTTTTTCATACCAGGGATCGAATTCACAACCTCATGCTTGCCAGGCAGGTGCTTGTGCCTCTGAGCTAAATCCCCAGCCCTTTATACAAAAACACTTCGATTTATTACAACTTGAAGTTGCTTAATGTTGTGTTCATTATGCAGAGGTGATGTTTACAGGGCAGCTTTGCTTCTTCCTGTGGCTTTGTAGTACTTGGACCTGGCCAGAAAATGAGCCATGGGGCCCAGGGGAAGGAAGAAGCTGTGCTGGTCCTTGCTTGCCAAGTCTCAGCCTCTGAGGACAGGATATGCATCTTGCTAGTGCCAGCATTGCTGTTTGCAGAGCACCTGCTATCTGATGATGCCTTTGAGGATCCCTGAGCACCTGAGGCAGAGGATGGTATGGAGGCCAACGCCTCTGTCCCACACTTGCTTGTCCTGCACTGTTTCTAGAACCTTTGCAGGACCCTCTTTCCAATGCCCGCCATTTGTCCATCACTCCTTACTCCAAAACTGAAACTTTGACCTCAGAGTATGAGAAATGGGGTCTCCCTGATGAGTCCCACTCCTCTCTACCCAGGTTGCTAGCACAGCCAACACAGAGTCCTGTTATCCTTCCTCACAGACAACCGTGTGCTTATAGTGCTGGCCTGCTGCTTGCTCATCTTCTTTGGGGGAAAGGAGCCTCTTTGGAGGGCACTCCCTATCGCAATCCTAAAGGTGAAACAATTTCATGGTAAAAATCAAAGGGCCCTTGAGACCTGGTGAATGAGGAGGACTCTTGGATCCCATTTAGGGCCTCTAAGAAGTGGGGGCCGCAAGTCTGTCTGGGGCAGCAAGAGAAGCTGCGGTTCTCCATCTTGGCCACAGGATGGCAGCCTTGGTCTTCAACTAACGTGGTGACTTTGAGTGGTTTACTTTCCTTTCCGCTTGTTTGCTTTCTGTTCTTTTTGCAACTATTAATTGCCTGCTATGAACCAACTCTTGGGATCCAGTGATGACAAGAAATAGCAAACTTTATCCCCTAATGTGTTTACAGCTTTGCAAGAGAGACCATGATTTAAGCACTCCACAAATCAGTAAGGTAGTTACAGTAGTCATAAGTGGGATAAAAGAAATCAAGGTGGTGGGAGGCTCTTGTGGAAGAGGACTATTTGGAGAAGTTCTGTCTGAGAAGGTGTCAGTGAGATTGAGCACAAAAGAAAAGCAGGCAGTCAGCTGATTGCAGGGTCAGACCTTCTGGGGGTGGGAGGAGACTCACAGTCTATCCTGAGCAGGGGAAGCTTGGGGAGCATTGGGAAGAGAAGATGGCTGAGAGGAGCATGAGCACAGGGCAGTGCTGGAACCTGTGGAGGTGAAAACAAATGATGGACTAACATGTGGTTTTGGAAGTGAATTGTAATACGTCATAGACTTAAATGTAATATGTAAAGCTGTTAAACTTTTAGAGAAAAAGAAAGCTTCAAGGTCTGGGGCCAGTTGAGCTTTGATACTTCACTTCAAATGCATGTACCACAAAAAGAAAAATTGGTAAGTTGGGACTGTTTAAAATGAAAATTTTGGGCCAGGCACTGTAGTGCATGCCTGTAATCCCAGCACTTAGGAGGCTGAAGCAGAAGGATCACAGTGAGTTCAAGGCCAGCCTGAACTACATAGTGAGATGCTGTCTCAAAAACATAAAAGAAAAAGTTTTATGAGGTATGGTGGTACATGCCTTAATCCTAGCACTTTGGGAGACTGAGGCATGAGGATCACAAATTTGAAGCCAGAGCAAGTTAACGAGACTGTGCCTCAAAAAAATGCAGCTGGAGATGTAGCAAAATGTGAATGAAGGCCTAGCCAGGGTTTTAGCTCAGCGGCATAAGCGCTTACTTGGCAAGTGCAAGGTCGTGAGTTTGATCCCCAGTACCAAAAAAAAAAACAAAAACAAAAAAACGAAGGCCTGCATCGATCCCCCAGGTGTGGTGGTGCACTCCTATAATCCCAGCACTCAGTAGGCTGAGGCAGGAGAATCACTGCAAGTTCGAGGCCAGCCTGGCCTACAGAGTGAGTTCAAGGCTAATCTGAATTGCATAGTAAAACCTTGTCTCAAAAAGGACCCTCCCCCCAAAAAAAGAAGCATAATTTTTACATAGAACCTTACTTAAATACCTACTACAGTGCAAATGTTGTGTGAATAGTTGTTACACTCTTGTTCATGGAATAATAGCAAGAAGAGGCCTATGCATGTTCAGTACAGACACAATATGTGAGAGTATTTTCCATCCACCATTGATTAAACCTGCAGATACAGAGGGCCAACTGTATTTTTTTTTCTTTCTTTCTTTCTTTCTTTCTTTCTTTCTTTCTTTTTTTTTTTTTTTTTGGTCTTATTCTGTTTTGCTCACATCAGGTAGTATCAGATAGGTACTGTCTGCAAACAGATATGGAGGGCTGGGTCAGCAGATCTGTAGTGTTGCTTGGCCAATGGGTGCAAAGGAAGGTTCAAAGTCGCTGTATATGGGACATCTTTTCCTTATGCTATCTTCCTTTTCCTGACCAGCTTTGAAAAGGGTGCCTTGGTTTTCTTGGAATTCTTCCAAGCAGATGATTCCATTAGGGGCAAAAGAAAGACAAAGATGGGGTTCGAACTCTGGGTCTATAGATGTATCTCCTATTGGGCAGAAGTCAGGGGTCAACAAGTAGAACAGTCTGTCTGTTTAGAACCCAAGAAGCAAGTCAGAAAGTGATGAAGCCTCAGGAAGCAGTTGAGGCAGGTTTGGGGCAGGGAGTGGCCTCAGCAGAGGCTGCCTGGCCACCCTTCTCACTGCCCTCTTGCACCTGTTTGCTGACTGCTGCTGTCATGGCTGCTCCATGCAGGTGTATGCCCATGCAGGTGCGACGCTGGAGGGGAAGATGTACATTACTTGCGGCCGCAGAGGGGAGGACTACCTGAAAGAGACACACTGTTATGACCCAGGCAGCAATACCTGGCACACTCTGGCTGATGGGCCAGTGCGGCGAGCCTGGCATGGCATGGCCACTCTCCTTGACAAGCTGTATGTGATTGGGGGCAGCAACAATGATGCTGGCTACAGAAGGGATGTGCTTCAGGTAAGCAAGGACTAGAGCTGCCCACTCAGGTAGAAAAACTGATCAGAAAGCCAGGCATGGTGCCCTCCTGAATCCCACTACTTGTGCAGATGAAGGGGGAAGACTACAAATTTGAGCCCAGTCTGGGCAACAGCTTAGTGAGATTTTGTCTCAAAATACCGAAGGCTGGGGATGTAGTTCAGTATTCCCTAGGTTTATGCTCTAT
This sequence comes from Hydrochoerus hydrochaeris, assembly GCA_004027455.1. Taxonomy (NCBI): domain Eukaryota; kingdom Metazoa; phylum Chordata; class Mammalia; order Rodentia; family Hydrochaeridae; genus Hydrochoerus; species Hydrochoerus hydrochaeris. The sequence continues at coordinate 304,958 of PVLA01001791.1, read as the reverse complement.
ACTGCTCCTCTACTCTCTCCCTTTTTTTTTTTTTTTAAAGAAGTCACAGAGAGTTCCAGTATATGTCCTATCCCACGCACTTAGGCCAGCGCACTGCTAAAATGCTCCTGTGATATAACAGTCACCACAGCAACTTAACATATCACAGTTCTGTAGGTCATAAATCTGGCAGACTTAAACCAAGGTGTAATCAGGTTGGACCTTTTTCTACAACGAAGCCCTAGGGGAGGATCCTTCTCTCTGTCAGCAGAATTCATCCCTGGTAGTTGCAAGGTAGAAGTTCTGTTTTCTTGCAGGCCCCTCTTGGCTTCAGAGGCCACCATCCCTGACTCAGGGACACCTCATCTTCAAAGCAGCAAGAAGATAGAATCCTCCCATTTGTCTGTCCCCTTCCTTTTTCAAGGTCTTATACAATTATAGATGCTGGGGCTGGGGATTTAGCTCAGTGGCATAAGTGCCTGCCTTGCAAGCATGCAGTCGTGAGTTTGATCCCTGGTACCAATTAAAAGCAATTATAGATACTCCTTCATTTGCAGTGGGATTATGTCCTCATAGATTCATGTTAAATTGAAAATATCCTAAGTCAAACAATGCATTTAACTTAATCCACAGTTTAGCAGTATGGTACACTGTCAAGACTCAGTTCTAAAAACAAAAACAAAAACCAGCAACAAAAAAAGACTTAGTTGTTCCCTCTCAAGATAGAGTGGCTGACTAGAAGCTACAGCTCATTCATGCTGCCTAGCATCACTAGCCTGAAAAAGACCAAAATCCATAATTTGAAGTATAGTTTTTACTGAATGTATATCACTTATGTTCATTTGTAAGGTTTAAAAAATTTGAAAGTGGAACCATTTTAAGTCAGAGACCTTCTATAGTGGGTCTACCTTAAAGATTCACTAAAAAACATAACTAACAAAACCTCACCTCAAGGACTATACCCTTAACCCCATCTGCAGAATCACTTTTGCCATGTTAAATAACATTCACTTGGTCCAGAGTTTTAAGCTTACACTTTCTTTTTTCTTTTGGTACTAGGGATCACACGACTGCATGCTTGCAAGGCAGGCGCTTATGCTGCTGAGCTAAATCCCCGGCAAGCCTATACTTTTTAAGGGGCCATTATTTTGCCTACCAAGCTAGAGAACCAAAAGGGATTAATCAGAAAGATAAAATTTTGCTGGGCATGGTGGCACATGCCTGTATCCTAGTATGTGAGGCTGAAGCAGGAGGATCACCATGGGTTCAAGGACAGCCTGGGTTACACAGTGAGCTCAAGCCCAGTCCAAATAGCATAGTGGGACCCTGTCTTAAAAAAAAAAAAAAGGTTTTATGGCTCTTAATACACATTGCCAAATTCCTTTCCTGATACATTGTGTCAAACTGAAACATACAAGTGTGGCTTTATCATACCTTCATCAGTGTTAGATTTCATGATTTTTTTTTCCCCTTCTCTCAGTGGTTGTTAGTTAACAGCTGACATTTTGGTTTTGCATTTCTTTGATTACTAGTAAGTTGAACATTTCCCCATGTCTTTGTTTAGTTTTAAAGATAGCAAACACTGATCATCACGATTAGTCAGCAAGTAACTGCTTCCACATTGTGTTCTCTACTAGTGATGGGTGTGCTGGGGGTGGTAAAACATGTAGGGGTCAGCCTTAGTCTTGTGGAGGAGAGGGAAAATGCCCTTGAACATGGCAAATGACAGATCTGAGCAGGGGGCACCTGCACAGTAGCCAGAGGCCGGCCTGTGCCCAAGGAGGCAGGAGGGAGTGGTACTATTCCAGGCAGGAGTCCACAGTGGCCCTGCTGAAGACCTGACTGTGTCTGGGCAAGTTAAAGTGTCACCTTGCCCATGGATAAGCTGTTTCAGTGCTGGCCCTGCATCATTTTTCCAAGAGCTTGTCAGAGTGGCAGTTGACCAAGGCTAACTTAGTAGGTTGGCCTGCAGTGGACTGGCATCCTCTCCCAGCAAGTGCTCACCCTTGACCCTGGCCTTGGCTTTGCAGGTGGCCTGCTACAGCTGCTCCTCTGGACAGTGGTCATCTGTATGCCCTCTCCCAGCTGGGCATGGCGAACCTGGCATTGCTGTGCTGGACAACAGGATCTATGTGCTGGGTGGCCGCTCTCACAACCGAGGCAGTCGCACAGGCTATGTGCACATCTATGATGTGGAAAAGGACTGCTGGGAGGAAGGACCCCAGCTGGACAACTCCATCTCAGGCCTGGCAGCCTGTGTGCTCACCCTACCCCGCTCCCTGCTCCTTGAGCAGCCCCGCAGGACCCCTGACCGCAGCCAGGCTGACCCAGACTTCGCCTCAGAGGTGATGAGTGTGTCAGACTGGGAGGAGTTTGACAACTCTAGTGAGGACTAGAACTTCAGCGCCTGGCATCAGAGGGAGGGTTGGCTGAGGCTTCAAGGGCATGGTGGTCCACAGGTTGAGGCCAGCACACTTGGCCCTAGGTTCAGGCAGTTCCCCTAGAACCTGGCTCACCAGCTCCAACCACTCTTCATGCCCCTCAGCGTTTGAAGGGCTGGTGTAGACCCTGTGGTTGCGGATTATGTCATGCTTGGAAATGTTTCCAAAAGGCCATAGTCCTCTGAGGGAATGACCGGGCCTGGTCCTCCTTGGTGAGCCTTGGAGGTCTTACATCATCACCTGTCTCTACTACCCACTCCTTCCCTGGATCTAGTCCCTGATGGGCTGAGAAGGTCCATTCTCCAATAAGACCTGGGGACTGGGAGCCTGGGCAGAGGCACTGAGACATGGCACCCACCCTTCTTTCCATGAGTAGAGCAAGGCTCCAGGAGCAGCCAGGCCTTGAGTGATTGGGAGCTCCCAGAGTGCAGAGAAGGAGCAGAGACACAACAGTTGCTTGGGACTGGCTCTGATGATGAAGAGATCCCCTACCATTGGGTTTTTCTGACCCTGTGTTGTTGATAAATGGAATAAAGTATTATACAAAAGATGTTAACGTTTTTCCTGTGGCTATGGCCTTAGTTCGCTTCCACTAAGTGTGTCTGAGCAGCATCCTGGAGGGGATGGGTTTCCAAGGTCACAGTTATCTTGAAGGCCAGCTGCATTGTGAGAGCTAAGCTCTCACCCAGAACTGAATGGCATGCAGTGGCCATCAGGAAACCAGGAACCTGCCCTGGTCTGGTGGCAGGTGGCTGCCCCAGCTGCTTCAGCAGCTTCTCTCAATCAGGGCCCAGTGAACTTAAGTCCGGCTCATTAGAAACCTCTCAAGGCTAGAGGTGGAGCTCAGCAGTACAGTGCTTGCCTACCATGCATGAGGCGCCTCAAAAATAAATAAACCTGGAGGAACAGTGGCCCGAGTAAACTCCTAGCCTCAGAGTCAGGGAACAGGCACCTCAGCGCCTAGGGAGTTAGGCAGCATCATGTCACAGGAGGGGACCACGAGACACAGCCTGGATTGTGTCTGGCCCTTCCCCACCTCCTGTCTGCATTTCCCACAGGTTTACCAGGTGACTATCAAGCATGTTATCGGAAGGCACATGCTGGCCCAGTGATGGAAGGGACTTTCCCCTGTCCACCTCTACTTGGGTCTCACTGTCCTGGAGCTGTCATTGAGACAGTGGCCTGACATGGATAGGCTAGGGCTGCACTAAACTCATCACTTGGCCCAACTTCCAGGCCACACAAAGTTTTATTCCACCTGAACACCTCCTGCCTGTCTGCCTGCCTGCTTCAGAGTCTGCACCCACTAACTCCAGCCCTGCCTGCAGGAACTGGTTCTGTGGGCAGGCTGGCACCTCTCAAAGACCCTGTCCTACAGCCAAGGGCAGATCATAGGAACACCAGATTTTCTCAGTGAGGCCCTGGTATGGAAAAGAGTACAGGGACAGTCAGTATGTGCCATGGTGGGAGGAACTGGAGAAGGGAAGGGGCAGGTGACCAGCTGCTCTGGGCTCCTTTCTGAACCTCCTAAGAACTGTAGGGTAAAGGCCCCAGGTTGGTGCCTAACCCCAGGTGGTGCTTGTGACCTTGACTGTCTTGAGGCCTACGGACTCCTGAGGAAATGACATCACATGAGAGAGCTTGGAGTGGCAAGTCCCAGTTTATCCCTAATGGGTCACTTCCAATGGGGCAGTATGGCTACATCCTCTAGTATCCTGTCTCCTGCTCCTGCGGGAAAGGTGGGAGGGTACCGGCTTAGAGTAGGAACCCCATTCTGTAAGTTTCAGTTACCCTGCATACCCTTTCTGTGCTATCACCTGGCAGGCCAGGATAACAATTCCTGCAGAACCACAGAAGTTTCTGGAAAGGAAATTTGCCTGAAATGCCTGACCACTCCATCATCTCCTCAGATTGCCAGCACTACCCCCACCCAAGCCAAGTGTGGCCACGAACTGATTTACAAAGGGAAAATGGCCTACAGAAGTCTTATGGGAGATAGTTTGTTCTAGCAGGGTCTGCCTCTGCCTTACCTCAAGGGCCCATACAGTGTATGAGGCCCCATTGCCCAGATAGCACAGTCTGGGCTGTGGCCATGCCCTCGGTCCCTGCTCTCATGCAAACTCCTCACCTGTCCAATCCACCTTTAGGAAGCCACACTGGCTAGAACTAGTCAGCCAGAACTGGGCTTCTCAATTTGCCTCCAAAGCAGTCATCTTGTGGGTGCCTGTGGATCCATAGCTTCATCCTGGTTGTTTACCCTTTCTTCTTTCTACCCATATCTCTTTGGGATAGGGGATGCTTTGGTGACAGGAACCAGTGAAGTCCCTTCCTATGACACCCAGTCACCATACACTGAAAAATGTATGGACCACATACATGGTGGATGCTGTGAGGCTGAGAGACTGAGGACAGTCCTTTAAGCTGAGGGCAGTGGGGGCAGCCAGATGTGAATCTGAAAGACTCATCTAGGTGGTACACTGATGGGCCAGTAAAGATCTGACATATTTAGGAGCTCCTGGGGATAGGGATGGGTGTGGGTTGGGGACATCAGGTCATCGAAGAGGGGGTCAGGAGCAGGGGGAACAGTGGATTGAATTGGAGATGCCTGTCCTGAACCTGGCCTAGCTGAGGTAAGTGTTTCCTCCTGCCTAGGGGAGGCTCAATGCCTGTCAAGCCTGGAGCTGGGCTGGGGCAGACAGCATAGCCTCAAGGACCTGTGCTGATTTGTTTGCAGCAGCCATGGTGAACCTCCATGGGAGGGGCCTCCTGCAGAGAAAGGGCACTGCTGAGGTCAGGGCAGTGCCCAGGCTGAGCTGCTCAGAAGTGGTTGGCCTGTTTACTTGTCTCCAAGAAGTGTTTGCATTCGTGACCACATTGGTTGGACTTCCCCTCCCACCCAGCCCCCTCAGCATGGCTGAGGGCTGAGCCAGAGTTCCAAACCTCCCAACCTGCTCTTCCTCATCCCTCCCTCCACCACCAGCTTCTTACTTTCCAGGCTCAGGCCCTCCCACCTCCACTCCCCAAAAGACAGTCTTGCTGGGACCCGGCTGCCCAATCTGCCTGCACCAGGACCCTAGAGTGGAGCCTGGCCCTTACTGCTCCCTGAACCCAGGGTTCCTTCCTCCTGGAGCCTGGACCTGGGCCTCTTCATCCTGCGCCCTGCCCACATTGTCCCTTGGCTTTGTATGTTGTAAACTCAAAAGATTTGGTTCTTTTGCTGCCTGATGAAGCTAATCAAGAGAGTGACGGGAGAAGAAATAGTGTTACTGGCATTGGGCAGATAAGCTGAAGTTCCATCCTGCCCAGGGGTCTTAGGCTCTAAGTTTATATAGTATTTGGGAGAAGTATTTTTTAGCCATTGCCAGCTGGGCACCAAAGTGGTCATTAATTCTACAGCAACCAGCTCTTTTAAGGAGCATTTTGCTGTCATTTTAAGGTCACCAAACATCCCTGATTCCTTTGAATCTAAGGGAAAAAATACTAGCTAGGTATGGTGGTACAGGCCTATGATCCTAGTACTCAGGAAACTGAGGCAGGAGTTTCATCAAAAGTTCCAGACCAGCCTGTATATAGTAAATTTGAGGCTAGGCTAACCTGAACAGCACAGTGAGAATTGTCCAAACAAAACAAAACAAATACTGATGAAAAGAATTTATAATTGATGTTTCCCTTTTTTTCTGAGAAAAAAGACTATAGCTGTGTGTGGTGGAATACACTTGTAATTCCAGTACTGGAGAAGCTGAGGCAGGAAGATGTCTGTGAGTTCAAGACTGGCCTGGGCTACATAGTGAGTTCTGGACCAGCCTGAACTACAAACGGGTACCCAGGTTCAAAAAACAAAAACAAAATAAGATGTTAGCAGTTGAGAGTGAGGTACAGGGGAAGGAAAGTGAAAGAAATGCTAGAGACAAGTTAACCCATTTATCTCTTCTGATATCGGGGTTTATCGGGGTTCCCACTCTCCAGCCCCGGATCCGGATCCACCATCTGGAATTTTCCCTCTGCGTTTCCAATAGTCTTCTTAAGCAGAGGCTCCCTGACCCCTTACGAGGGCAGGACGGCAGAGTGTCATTCTGATTTCCATACTGCTCCCCGCTTTTACCCCCACACTATTAGAGGCCATGCCTGGGCATTTCTACCTCCATCTCTCCATCCATCCCTCCAGAGACCCCCTGGCCCCGGCCCCTGGTGCACACAGTGTACCCACAGGCCTCCAGCACCCTGCTCTTTCATTCCCTGGAGCGCTTCGATTGTGCCAAATGCGCGGGAGGAGATGAGCGCACACTCCAGAGTGGGGCTGGGCGGTCCGGGAGCCTGAGAGCCGCTCGCGGCCCCGGGCCGTCTGGTCCAGGGCGGTTATGAGGCTCTTGAAGCGGGGCTAACGGCGTCCAGCCCTGTCTCCCGTCTTCCCGCCCTGGGCTTGGCCGGGACAGAACCGCTCCCCCGTGGATGTCTGGGAAGGGGAGCAGGCGCCCCTCTCCCTCCTTCAAAACTCCCAGGGCCTCCTCCAAGTTCGCCCCAAGTTTGCGCGCGGCCAGGTGGGGGCGGGGACCGCGCGCAGGGGCGGCGGCGCGGCCGGAGGGTGGGGTCTGGCGCACGGGGCGGGCGCTCCGCCTGGCCGGCGGCTGCTGGCCCCGGATCAGGGAGCCGATGTGGAATTTCCTGCCCGGCCCGGCGCCCCTCCTGCCGCCCCCCGCCCGGCCTCGCACTCCGCTTCCGGCCGCTCTAGCTGCGGCCGCACCCGCGCCCGCGCCCACCCGCGCCTGCCCCGCGCCGCATGGAGGGCGCAGGGCCCCGGGGGGCCGGGCCGACGCGGCGCCGGGGATCCGGGGGTCCGCGGCCGCCGCTCTGGCTACTCCTGCTACTCGGGCTGCTGCCCGGCCCCGCAGCGCCCCAGGAGCTGAACCCGCGCGGCCGAAACGTGTGCCGCGCGCCCGGGTAGGAGCCGGGCCTGGCGGGGGGGAGGGGACAGAGCTAACGGGCCGCTGGGGACAGGGTCCTGGCACTGGCGGGGGCGCCCAGGACCTCCCTACGCTAAATGAAGGGGGCCCTTTGGCCGCCCTCGCGGTCGCCGGTTCCGTTCCAGGCCGCCTGGCCACGAAGGTGCATCCCAGGGTACCCTGGACCAGAAGTCACCAGGAGGGATAACGGAGTGACTGTGGCGCGGAGGAGAGGGGGTGACACATGGTGTCCAAGACTTCAGGAAAGACCTGTAAAAAGGGCATTAGGATGGGATTGTGAAGGCTGCAGTGAAAAGCCGAGGAAGGGTGTTTCAAGCTGAAGGAACAGCATATGCAAAGGCCAGGAGCGCTAGGAGCTCAGCTTGGGCTTGAGGAGGGTCCAAGGGAAGAAGAGGCAAGAGCCAGGAGGTCTTCAGGCGGGCGAAACTTGCAAGGTCGGGTTTGTTTTAGAAAGGGCGCTGGTGGAGGGAGGGTGGTGACCAAGATGAAAGCTTCGAGTAGCCGAGTAGCCTGCGCTTAAGTGGACCAGAAATCAGAGTCGAAAGGACAATGATGGGCGCGAGGATGGCAGGATGGAGGGACCGAGGGCGCCTCGCGGTGTGTAGCGATGCTTGGGTGCATGGAGGAGCAGCAGCAGCTGTGGGGCGCCACGAGAATCTGGCTGGTGAAGTCCGTATGGGACAGGTAGGGCACAGGCCTGGCAGGAGGTCAGCGGGCCCTGGCGCTTGATCTGAGAAGAACCGAGGATAGGACCCCAGGAGGGGGCGCAGGCGTCAAGAGAGGCTGAAGTTGGCGGGTCTAAGGCCACGGCGAGGTCAAGGGCGCCCCTGCGAGGGCGAGGAGCGGGCGCGTGGGAACGTCCTGGCGGACTGGGGGGGCATGTTCCGGGCACCCGGAGAGGCAGCCATGGGACTCTGGGCTGGTCCCCTTGGGACGCCTTGGGTTGCAGGTCGGAGAAGGCTGAGTCCAGGTCGCCGGGGGTCGCCATAGACCGGGGGTGGGGGGGGCGGCTTCGGGCGGCCGCGCTGGGTTTCGAACTGGGGTCCGCGCGGACCCCTCCCCACTGCGGGCCCCGCCTCCGGGCAAGGCCCGGCCCAGCCCGCCATCTGCTTCGCATCGACGCCGCCGCCGCCGCCGCCGCCGCCGCCGCCTCTCGGGCCGCCCCAGGAATGCAGCGGTGGTAGGGGCGGGCAGGCCGTGCCTGGAGAGGGGGAGGGCTCAGTCGCCGTCCTGCTGTCTGCCCGGCCCAGTCCTCCTCCCCTGACCGGGGCCCGGTCCAGGGATGAAGATCCGGTGGCAGCATGGAGCTGTCGGGAGCTGGAGCAGGAGAGCCTTTGAAGCCCGTGCTCCTAGCAGGGAGCCCCCTCCTCAGGAGTCCGACTGTTTCTGTAACCAAGAGCAGGAGTTTTTATTCAGATTCTGATGCCCACCTGTGTGAACCTCAGCAAATCCTTAACTTCTCTGGGCCTGTCTCTACTTCTGTACAATGGAGTTGGTGATGGAACCCACCTCGTGGGGTTTAGGGGTGTTTACTGTGTGTTAGGGGAAGGAGAGTCACTGGGGATACTTCCCCCATGGAGTCTGGACCGTTGTCTTTCAAAGAGGTCAGGGAGACAGGAGTGTGCCTGTGATGGGGGAAGACTTATACCCCAGAAAGCAAAGCAAGTGAGTCTAGACAGCTAGCAAGTCCTGGGGGTGGGGTGCTGAGGGTATAGCTCAGTGCTAGAATATTTGCTTAGCATTCAGGAAAGCCTAGGTTTGATCCTCGGCAGGGGGTGCAGGCAGGAAGAAGGCACTGAGTTAGGGATGCTTTAGGATAACCTGGAGAGACCCACTGAGAAGATAGTGAGTGAGCCCAGGCCTGCCCTACAGGATGAGAGAACCATGTGGGTGTCTGGGACAAGGCTCCAAATCCAGAGGGCACACTAGAAGCATAATAAACAACTTAGGGTTGTGCAGTGCCCAGGAGGGCAATGGTGGAAGAGAACCTGGGAGTGAGGCCCTGCAAGCCACAAGGAGGCAGGTTCTTGTTGTGAGGCCTTGGCTTTCTTGTCTGAGGCAGTTGGAACCCAGGATTTTTTGCACAGAGGAAGGGTGGGATGTGACAGGGTTGGGTGCCAGTGGCAGATGCATTAGGAAGCAGCCAGGAAGTCAGGAGGCACCGTGGAGGTGAAAGGTGACTCTGGAGGCTGGTGCAGGGTAAAGGAGACTTGGCTCCACTCTAGATGTAGTTTGGAAGACAAAGCAGATGTATTTCTCTCCATGGATCTGTTGTGTATGTAAGAGAGGCCTCTGATGCCTCCTGGGTCATGAAAGGACAGGAATGGCCTGAGATGGAGAAGTCTTTGGGTCCAGAGAAGGTCAAGAGTTCAGCGTTAAGTAAGTTGAGTATGAGACCCCTGTGACATCTCCATGTGGTGACACTGTCCAGCGGGCAGCTGGATTTGTAATTCCTCCATTGAGGAAGAGCATGCCCACCGGAGCCATCTTTTGTTGTCTTACCTCTATGAGATCTTGAGTTTATAGGTTTGCCTGGTCTTTTCTACTAGCCATTCCTGGAAGGAAAGATTTGGGCCTGGGATTTAGCTTTTGTTCTTGGTTAATCCAAATGGGCTATGTCCTGTTGGTGGCTGTTAGCTCTGTTATGATAAGACATGGGTGCCCACTGTGCTGGGGTAATGACAAACAGGACTCAGGCTTGCTGATGTGAACCACAGCTTCAGTGGAGTTCTTAGCATGTACTAAACACTACATATCTTGGCTCTGTTAATCCTCCTTCCAAACCCATGGGCCCTGTTCCATAGCTAGGGAGCCTAAAGCAAGATAACCAGTATGGCAGGTCTAGGCATCAAACCCAGTTAGGTGTGGCCCTAAAACCAACCATCTAGCCACAGAGCCACATACCATGCTGCCCAGGGTAGATGGTGGTCAGCATTTCTGGGGCCACCCCAGCAGGCCACCTAACAAGGCTGCTTGTAGGAAGGACATTTGGGTAAGACCTTCATCCAGGGACAAGGCCACCAGGGAAAGGGGATGGGCTGGTAGAATCAGGTCTTGCTATAGGTGGGCTCCTTGGAGCACCTAGGTCGGGCTGGATGAGTGGAGACAATGGGAAGAGGAAAATCCAGTCCTATGTTATGTTCCTATCTGTGGTTCCCAGTTTCATTGTGGAAAATATGCTGGACCTATTCCTCCAATCTGGGCTTTTATGGGTCTTTCTCCCCAGCTCCTAACTTTGGCCTGATGGGGGACCAAGCTCTTGCAATGGAAAAGGGACTCCCATGGGGCCTCAGAGCCCTATCCAGTGTGTGGCCTTAACTGTGATCTGGGGAATGGTTGGAAGCATCTTCTGCAGCTTGAGCAGGAGTATGTAGGGCATAACATGGGCCTGTTGCAGCTTTTTCTTTCAGTCTGTCCCATCTCACCAGGGTCTTCAGGACCCCTCCCAACTCATCCCACCACCTCATCCTGGTTTTAGATTTGGATACTTCCAAAGATGTATACTCCTTTTCTCTAAAGTGTGAATGGCTGCTATATTCCAGTAGAACATTCCTTTAGGTCTGATGGGGCTCTAGGAACACATGCAGTGTCTTAGATACTTTCTCATTGCTGGGACAAAATACTTAACACCCACAAGTTAAAGGAGGAAAGGTTTCTTTTAGATCGCCATTTGTAGAGATTTCAGTCCATAGTCAGCTAGCTCCAAGCCAGGATGACATGGCAGAGGAGGAAGAGCTCATGGCAAGGCAGACAGCAAGAAGCATTAAGGGCGAAGAGAGGATTTATACATACACCCTTCCATTCACAGTGGCCACCTCTTCTCTCCAGGCTTCACCCAGCTGTAAACCAGTCCAGGCTCACCCAACCTTGATCCATTGTCTTACACTCATGATCCAGTCACCTCCTAAAAGCCCCACTTATGAGCAGGGCAGGAGGGGGTGGCAGACCCAGATATAAACCATAGCATGTAGCTTCAATGGCTGTCCCTTTTCACCTCCCTTCCCCCCAGCTGTGGGCACACCGCAGTTCAGTCCCTGGGTAGCTTGGCATCCTTTCAGAAAGCTGTCAGAACTTTGCTTGGGTGGGACTCCCACGCCTTTGTGCAAAACACACCAGATGTACCCAGGGTTTTACTTGGGGTGTTGCAGTTAGAAATGGCCTCCTAGGGCTTTGGGGTCTGGCCCAGTTATAGAGTTCAAGGCCTAGATTTGGTGTGTTTTCTGTGTGTGTGTGTGTGTGTGTGTGTGTGTGTGTGTGTGTGTGCTGGGAATTGAACTCACAACCTTGCACTTGCCAGGCAGGTGCTTATGCCACGGAGCTAAATCTCGAGCCCCAAGGCCTAGATTTGAACCCCCAGAAACACCAAAAAATAAAAATATCTTTTGCTGAAGTAACATCATATACTTTGTTAAGACAAATAAAATTAAACATGAGTAAAATATTTAAGAATAAGCAGATACTCCGATCTCTCCTTCCTCCACACCAAGTCTTGCCCTGATGTCCTGGGACCTTGGCAGTTTTACTTTCTTTATGCACATGAAGGACTCTCCATGTACCCACTCCACCCCTAACAGATGGGTGAGCCTCCCCCACCACAGAAGCCCCCTCTGCTAAGTGGGCTTTTCTTTGTAGCCACACCCACTTGTCTGCCCTAATGTCTCTAGTCCAGCTTGTCCTGGTGGACCACAGAGACACTCCATCACACTATCTGGGTCCCTGACACCCATCTGGCCATGTCCCCCATCCTGAGAGATGCTCTAGACCCTCGTTTCAGTGGGTGCTTAAGGTCCTGGGACCTCTCCCTACCCCTCAAGTCATTGCTGCCCCTTCTGGGACTCCTAGGGCCCCTTCTTTACAGGCCTAGAGGCTGGGGAGGAGGACACCAGGGAGAAGATGAGATGGGAGGGCTGGGAAGTTCTTGGAGGTTAGTTGTTTCTGGTGAGCCCCATTCCCCCTGATGCCCGCTGCTTGAGTGCTGGAACTTGTGCCTTTCTATTGCACCTGGAATCTCACACCATGGGCAGCTCCGCAGTAACCACCTCCCCAGGGCATATTTTAGGGAGGCAGAGCAAAGGCGGGTGAGGCGGGAAGCCGGGCGGTGCAGTCTGGCCCCTCGGAAGGGCTAGGGGAAGGGGGTTTCAGGCTCTACCATCCTTCCTCTGCTCGCAGCTCCCAAGCGCCCAAGTGCTGCGCTGGCTGGAAACAGCAGGGGGACGAGTGTGGGATCGGTGAGTAGGGTGTCCCGGAGGTCAGGGCTGGGGTGGGTGAGGAAGCAAACCTCGGCAGCTCCATCCGACCCTCTTGTCCTCAGCGGTGTGCGAAGGCAACTCCACATGCTCAGAGAACGAGGTGTGCGTGCGGCCCGGCGAGTGCCGCTGCCGCCACGGCTACTTTGGTGCCAACTGCGACACTAGTGAGCCTGGGGCGGGGCCGACATTGGGCAGGGGGACGGGAACTGGAGAACAAGGGAGAGGGGTGGGGGTGGGGCGAGGCCTGATTCCCCAGACCAATGACCTTGGAAGGCCAGTACCCTGAGGCGAGCGGGAGATGGGGTGCGGGACGCTGCCCGTGCAGGCACCAGAGCTTCCCACCCCCTTCTCCCTGCAGAGTGCCCGCGCCAGTTCTGGGGCCCCGACTGCAAGGAGCGGTGTGTCTGCCACCCGCACGGGCAGTGTGAGGACGTGACGGGCCAGTGTACTTGCCACGCGCAGCGCTGGGGCGAACGCTGCGAGCATGCGTGCCAGTGCCAGCATGGCACGTGCCATCCACGGAGCGGCGCTTGCCGCTGTGAGCCGGGCTGGTGGGGCGCACAGTGCGCTAGAGCATGCTACTGCAGCGCCACGTCGCGCTGCGACCCGCAAACGGGCGCCTGCCAGTGCCACGCTGGCTGGTGGGGCCGCAGCTGCAACAATCAGTGCGCCTGCAACTCGTCGCCCTGCGAGCAGCAGAGCGGCCGCTGCCAGTGCCGCGAGCGCACTTTTGGCGCGCGCTGCGAGCGTTACTGCCAGTGCTTCCGAGGCCGCTGCCACCCCGTGGACGGCACGTGCGCCTGCGAGCCGGGCTACCGCGGCAAGTACTGTCGCGAGCCTTGTCCTGCCGGCTTCTATGGCTTGGGCTGTCGGCGCCGGTAAGATCAGGGTCCCCGGAGAGGGGGGTGGGGAAGGGCAGCCACCCATGGGGGCGGGGAGGCACGTCCGGCTCCCTCCCACCTTGCTTCCTGACCCTTCCCAAGGTGCGGCCAGTGCAAGGGCCAGCAGCCGTGCACTGTAGCCGAGGGCCGCTGCCTGACATGCGAGCCCGGCTGGAACGGAACCAAATGTGACCAGCCATGTGCCACCGGCTTTTATGGCGAGGGCTGCGGCCACCGTTGCCCGCCCTGCCGCGACGGGCACGCCTGCAACCACGTCACAGGAAAGTGTACTCGCTGCAACGCGGGCTGGATTGGCGACCGGTGAGCAGCTGGTACCAGCTTCGGCCCAGACGCGCAGCCCCCTAGAACTGAGGAAGGTTCTGTGGGCTTTGAGTCTATTTGCTTCCACTTCTGCTGACGTCTCCTCCCCTTATTCCAAGGTGCGAGACCAAGTGCAGCAATGGCACTTATGGGGAGGACTGCGCCTTCGTGTGCGCTGACTGCGCCAGCGGCCACTGTGACTTCCAGTCGGGGCGCTGCCTTTGCAGCCCTGGTGTCCACGGACCCCAGTGAGTTCCCTGAGTCTCAGCAAGAGAAATTGGATTTGCACCAAAAAGCAAGGGCTTCAGCCAGACGTCAGGGTCCCACAAGGCGGGACCCAAGGCTGGGCTGTCACCTCAGCCTTGGTCCCTTACTGCAGCTAGAGATTGACCATAGGCACTTTGGAGCCTGTGCTTGGATTTGAATTGGGCGCCTGAGATGACCCAGGGCTGGTGCAGAGCAAGTCGAGACCTCCATTTATAGACAAGGGTCTGGTCCTGCAGCCCTCTTCTCACCCACACACGAAAAGAGGTTGCAGCCTGGCGGCAATCACAGCTGCAGACGGTGTTCATGCTTATTTCCAAAACACTGACCACTCAGTGTGTGCCCACCTGTAAGGGTAGGAGGACTTCGGTCCTTAGAGAATAAGACTAGGGAGTCGAGCCAGGGAAGGCGACATGGGGGCGGGGATTGCGGCGGCCCACGCTGACCCGAGTATCCCCACAGCTGTAACATGACATGCCCGCTGGGGCACCACGGCGTGGACTGCGCCCAGACCTGCAGCTGCCACGAGGACTCCTGCGACCCGGTCACCGGTGCCTGCCACCTGGGTGAGTGGCAGAGAGAACGTGGGTTTCGGGAATGCAGGAGGGTGGGCGCGTGCGCTGACCTGGTTCCCTCTCCCCGCAGAGACCAACCAGCGCAAGGGCGTGATGGGCGCGGGCGCGCTGCTCGCCCTGCTCCTCTCGCTGCTCGGCTGCTGCTGCGCCTGCCGCGGCAAGGACCCGATCCGCCGGTGAGGCCCGACACAGCTCCGGTTCTCCGGGTTCTCCGCGTGGTCCAGGATGCACGCTCTCGCACTCAGGCCCCGCCTGCCCCTGGGCCTGGCCCCGCTCCTTCCAGTGTTTGGGGTCCCGCCGAGCTCGAACCGCCCCCAGACCCTGTGCGCGCCCCGCCCCTCGCTCAGGCCCTGCCCCCGCAGGGAGCTCTCGCTGGGAAGGAAGAAGACTCCGCAACGCCTGTGCGGGCGCTTCAGTCGCATCAGCATGAAGCTGCCCCGGATCCCGCTGCGCAGGCAAAAGTTACCCAAAGTCGTAGGTAAGGTGGGGCTCATGGGGGGGGGGCACTGAGGGAATCCCCCACCGGTGGCGCAGAAGGCTTCTGGGAAAAGGTGTGAAGGAGTCCAGGGCTTCGTGTAGAAGTGAGAGAATTTTGAGGGGAGATGTGACCAGAGGGAAGGACAGGGGATGTTGCTATGGGTGAGGCTAGGGAAGATGTTGCATGTGTGGGAGGTATGGGTCCTGAGTGAGTGCATCGGGTTTATGTAGATATTTGGGGCTCTAGGGCCCTAGGCTGTAAGTCTGTACTGTATATACATCCTGGTGTAGAGTTCAGGGGAATGCATGGGCCCATGCTTAAGGGAATACTGTGGCCCCAAGGGGAAAACCACCCTGACCCTTTCCTGGAAATTGGCAGGCTGACCCCTCACACCCTGCCCGAGGACTCCTAGGGTGGGGGCCGTGTTGTTGCTGTGTGTGCTGAAACCCGACCAGAATGAGCTCTGTCTCCCTCTCTTTTCTATTTGTTTCTGAAGATTGAGTGAAGGTAAAGAGGTTCAGGCTTGGGAGGTAAAGGAGACAGCTGAGAAAATCCTTTGGTCAGCCCAGCAGCATGGCATCTGTGGACATAGACAGGTGTGGGGCCTGAACCCCACATCCCACCTGTGGAATGAAGACCAACCACCCAGCTCTGGGATCCCTGGAGGCCAGGCCAGGGTTTGGGGTGCAGACTGCTGAGATGAGCTGAGCCAAAGGGCAGTCTTAACCACTGTACAGTTGGGCTCAATAGTGATCCAAGGCTCCCCAGGTCCTGCAAGGCAGGATCTGAAACATGGCATGGAGATCCTGCTGGCCTGACCCAGCCGAGTGTCCTCTCTAGGCATCTCTTTCTGACCTTTCAACCCTTCAACCCAATCTTTTTTCAGCTCTGGCTGCAAACATATACCTAACCCTCTTTCTTTATTGGGTTCACTACTACCTATTGTCAAGACCTGGTCTAGTGTCACTCTACCTGTCGAGTTTCTTGTCCTACCTGCAGTCTTGGGGTAGGGCTGGTCTTAATCACTCCCTGTACTTTTGGCCAATGAGAGCAGAGTCTGGGGCAAGGCAGGGACCCTGGTTCACTCCTCCTCCAGTGGCCCATCACGACCTGGACAACACACTCAACTGCAGCTTCCTGGAACCACCCTCAGGGTTGGAGCAGCCCTCACCATCTTGGTCCTCCAGAGCCTCTTTCTCCTCCTTTGACACCACAGATGAAGGCCCTGTGTACTGTGTTCCACATGAGGGTGAGTATGACCTGACTTAGGCAAGCCTCCAGCCCAGTGAACTGTCCCCACTACAAGATCTGTGCCAGAGGTGGGAGCACAAAGCATGGGCCGTGGTGACACTGTTACATGGATGTTAGTCACAGAGCTAGACTTAGTGCAGCTGTCCCGAGCTGGGCTGGGCAGTGTGAGGAAATGGCTGGAGTCTCCTGTCACCAGTCACACACTGGCCAATTGCACTTCTGGATGAATCGGCAGAGAAGTTTGTGGCCTGAACAGGGAGTGGCAGAGGCAACAAGAAAGGGATCCAGAGGTTCTGAAGGGGCCCCTTTGCCTGCAGCCCACAAACAGGAAGGAGCCTGGATGGCTGGTGTACTGGCATCTTTTCTCCCTTCACTACCCCACTGGGTGACCTCAGCCAATCTAAGCCTCAGAAACCTTTCTTCCTGCTCCTCTTCTTTGCTCTTTCTTCTCCCTCTTCTTTTCCCCCTCTTTTTCCTGTTCTTTTCTCCTTTTCCCTCCTCTTCTTCCTGCACTTCCTCCTTTTCTTTTCTCCTTCTCCTTCCTCTTCTTCTTCTTTTCTCCTCCACTTTCTTATTCCTCCTCTTCCATGGTTCTTAACGGATAATGGAATCCAGTTGGGGAATGTTGGAGGGTCAAACTTGATGATGGTGGCACCTGAGGGTGTGCTGGAGAATGTCAGGTCAAAGCTAGAGTTTGGCCCTAAAAAAGTGCTCCTCACTTCCCAGCTGTCAGCTGCACACCTAGGGAACTAAGTTATGGATGGTGCCCCGGGCAACAGCGACAGCCTGGGCCCAGGTAGAGGAAGAAAGGTGAGGGTTTGCGTCTGGAGGTTGGATCTTCCAGAGCTGTTCCTGTAGTTGGTAACCAGCTGACTCTACTTGTCAGAGGCGGCAGCCGAGACCCGGGACCCGGAGGCTCCCTCTGCTTCTGCAGAGGCGCCGGTGCCTTCCCCGGCGCCCTTAACCACCCTGGCGTCTGCAGAGGAGGCACCTCCGCTCTCTGCGTCCTCTGACAGCGAGCGGTCGGCGTCCAGCGTGGAAGGACCCGGCGGGGCGTTGTACGCACGCGTGGCACGGCGGGAGGCCCGGCCGGCCCGGGCCAGGGGCGAGGCCGGGGGTTTGTCGCTGTCGCCATCGCCTGAACGCAGGAAGCCGCCGCCACCCGACCCCGCTACCAAGCCCAAGGTGTCTTGGATCCACGGCAAGCACGGCGCCGCTGCCGCGACCCAAGCGCCCTCACCATCGCCCCCGGGCCCGGAGCCTGCACCCAGCCCCAGCAAGAGGAGACGGACACCCAGTGAGACGTCAGCGCGGCCGGAGGAGCCCAGTAGCCCCCGGCCCCGCGACACGACACTGAGGCCCCCGGGGCTGGCCGAGGAGGGCCTGGCTCCCGTCGCGCCCTCACCGCCCCGGGCCCGAGCGCGAGGCCGCGGTGCTGGCCTCTCGGAGCCCACGGACGCCGGTGGTCCCCCCCGCAGCGCGCCTGAGGCCGCCTCCCTGCTGGCCGCGGAGCTGCGCGACAAGACTCGCAGCCTGGGCCGCTCCGAGGCAGCCTCGGGCACGCAAGGTCCGCGGGAGAAGCCGGCGCCACCACAGAAGGCCAAGCGCTCGGTGCCGCCAGCCTCGCCCGCCCGCGTGTCCCCAGCACCCGAGGTCATAGGGCTCGAGAAGGCAGCGACCAGCACGCCGGCGCCCGAGACCCCTCGGAAGAAGACCCCTATCCAGAAGCCGCCGCGTAAGAAGAGCCGGGAAGCGGCGGGCGAGCCCCCAAGGGTGGGCGCGCCCACCCTGTAGGGGCTCGGCCCTGCCACACCTGCAGCTTCCCATGGCTTAGCAGCGTTGCTTGCCACCCTGCGTTCTGCGACCCCGCCGTCTCCCGCGCAGGCTGGGCACGGGAGACCTCCCCTTGGCCGAGGCCCCTAGCGGCACGCAGGAGGTTGTGTGTCTGATTGGCTCAAGCCCCAGCAGCTCCTCCTCGGCGGGAGCATCCTTTTGATGAAGGCCTGCCTGGCGCTTAGCTGGCGGCTCTGTCCTCATTGGCCAAGTTTTGGAGCTCTCGATGAGTTCTGCCTAGAGACCAACCCTTACTGTACAGTATTTGGCCGGGGCTACCTTTTCATTGGTTGAGGCCAAAAGCACTTCTACCATAAGCTACCCCTCACTGCCCAGAGCCTGGCGCCTCCTGGCTGGAGGGTCCCTTCCTTGGTAGTAGCCCAAGGCTACTTCCACTGACTGGACTCCAGGGCATCTATCTGGCTGATTGCAGCTTGGGGAGGAGGGCTGGTCTCTGCTCCTCTCGGGGCTCCGTGCTCCTAGCTTGTCACACTCCTTCCCCTCCCAGGTACCCCAAGCTCCAGCCTCCTAGCCCTCACCCTCAGCTGTCGAGCTGGTATTGATAGCATCCCAACACCCTATTCTCTGTGCAAATCCCAGGGATGGTTGCGGTGACCTGAGAAGATGTATTTATATGCCCCT
Source organism: Hydrochoerus hydrochaeris (assembly GCA_004027455.1). Classification (NCBI taxonomy): domain Eukaryota; kingdom Metazoa; phylum Chordata; class Mammalia; order Rodentia; family Hydrochaeridae; genus Hydrochoerus; species Hydrochoerus hydrochaeris. Next base: position 286,083 of record PVLA01001791.1, on the reverse strand, counting down.
GGCAGGGCTGCTTACACCCCATCCAAGGGCCCCAGGATGGGCTCCTCTTGGCAGGGCCTTGGCCAAAGCTTCTTAATAAAGTGCCTTTCTTTTCCCCTTCTGTGCTGTGATTACTACCTGTCTCTGCACCCCTGGCAAAGATGTCCCCCTAAATAAACTTCACATGACTTCTTCATGCCTCCACTCCTTCACCTAAGCTCTCTGGCATGAGTCTCTAGGATCATGTGGAAAATGGGCTGTGCCTGACCTTCGCTGATCTGTTTATCAAAGTTTATGGGCCTCTCCCCTGGCTTGCCCAGCCTGGCCTGGCCACCGGGGAAGAGTGGCTCAGAGCAAGTCCCCTTGACTGGGAGCCACAGGCAGTGGGAGCTGCTTCTGTTCAGTGCCTTTTTCATGGGCTGCCTCTGTTGAACTTGGAGGTCAGAGCTGTTTTGGGGTGGGCCAGAGGCTGGGGCCAGGGGCCAGGGGGCCAAGGGTGCAGCCTCCAGCCTGGCCTCATCTCACACAAACAAGAAGGTCTGCCTCTGCACAGAGCCCTGCTGTCCCCCTCAATGGGCTCCTTGTCCTCAGCCGGAAACTCCTCGCTTGCCTGCCAGAGAGGCAGAGGGGATGGGGAGGGGAGCCTCCCTGGGCTGAGCCCCAGCCCTCTGCTGGCCACACTGCCCTCTGACCCAGCTTCCTTCTGTGACCCTTTGTTCCACAGCACCTTCACTGCCTGAGGCAAGCCTCCTATGTGACCTTCCAGAGCCACATACTTTAATCTTTCCTCCTTCCAAATGTTTCCTTGAGTTCCAGAAGCTGTTTGGACTCCTCCCTTCTTCCTGCCCATCTAGCCTAAGGCTTCTTTTCCTTCTTCCCCATCTTTTGATGCTTAGTTCAAAGTCTTCTGATTCTGCGAATCTCCTCCAACTTACTCCCTACATCCAACCTGCAGCCCAGAGCCCAGCTGCACTGTCTGCCTAATGCTGCAGGACTTGCAGGCTTTGGTCCACTTTGGTCAGCTACACAGGGGCGTAGTCACTCAAGCGGAGATGGCATCCTGCTCCATGGGTGGGAGACATCAGAACAGCTGATGGGCACACAGTCCCTGTGTCTGATCTGCCCAGGCAGCACGTGAGACACAGACTGCCTGTCTCTGGGCCACACTGCTTCCTTTGGCTGGCCGGGCATCCTCCAAGCTGTGACCCTGTGGCTGGCTGGGCTCTGATCTATTTAGGCACCAAGCCACATTGACTACTGGGGTTGATGACACAGGCTCAGAGTCAGCCAGGAGGGAAAGAAGACAAGCTGGGCCAGCAAGGGCAGGACACTGACACTAGGAAGATACAGGGGTAGGCAGTTCACTGGTTTAGTCCACAACTTTTTTTGGTTTTATGTTTTTTTTTCTTTTTATTTTTTTTGAGACAGGGTCTTGCTACCTAGTCCAGGCTAGCCTTGAACTCACTATGTAGACTAGGCTGGCCTCGAACTCGTGGTGATCTTCCTGCTTCAGCCTCCTGAATGCTGGGATTAGAGGTGTGCACCACCACAGCTAGGCTGCACTCCTACCTATATGTTCAGAACCACTGTGCTCTCATGATGCTGCTCCCTGATCCCCCAATGCCTAACTCTGTCTCTCTATCTCAAGCCTGGATCAACACGATTTGAGACCAGGGGGATCTCAGTGACCAAGCTTTCCTGGGGCCTCTCCTCCCCCTGTTCCATGAACCCTTCATACATCTGAAGCCCAGCCTGTGGAGTTCCTCTGTGGGCACCTCACAGAGCAGGAACCTCTTCTCCCAGGATTCAGTCTCCGTGGTCTCTTCCCACCCCAGGAGGGTCCCCTCAACTCTCCTCTGCCTTCAAAGCCACCAGCTCTTCCCCACCCCCTCAGGGCTCACAGCAGTGCCAGCTCCAGGGGCAGGCGCCACAAAAGGGAACCGCAGCTGCTGGAACCTCCGTTGCCATGGGGATGGGGACCACAGGACCCACATCTGGTAGCGATTGAGGAGGAAAAATTATGAGTCGTGGAAAATGCAAATATTTTCTGTAGCACAGAGCACAAAGGAATGTGGAGACTGGAGAAGGGCCTAAGCTCAGTCTGGTTTCCAGCAGGGATGCAGCACACATCACACAAAGAGGCAGGGCCGCACACAAACGCAAAGCCAAACCAGCAGCCACTTGCCCTGCAGTACACGTATGTTCACCACTAGACACACACAAACATCAGCACATTCAGCCTGAAACACACACGTACACGAGCTAGCAGAACCCCAGAAACAGAGATACATGGCCACGTGTACCTCCCACAGCTGCACCCAAAGAGAGACACTCATCTGTCGATGCACACACATCTGCCTTCAACATACAGAAGCAGCTAGACACACACACAACCCTCTGCTAGCCAGAAATGGATACCCACCCTTCAGCACAAATGCATAGTCCACCATTCATAAAACCATTGACATACTGCACATGTATGTGGAGAGAGATATACACTGCCACTCACATACATGGCCAACCCACAGTAAAACAGGGACTCAGCCTACAGGATACATCCATGATTCATGGAAACAAAAAATGTGCACACTGAAATGTACAACGTATTCACTAGACATGGGAACTCAAGGCAGATACTCCTGCAGCACACACACACACTTCACCAGACACAGAGAAAGGCAGAAATACTTACGTATCATATAAACACACATGCGCATCAGAGGTGCACACCAAGGCAGCAGCTGCTGTTGGACAGACATATTTCCTGTGACGTAATACTGTTCATGACACACTGAAAAGAGACAGATATCCTGCAAATGTACATCCTGTCACAGAGACACATCACAATCTGCTTGCCAAACACAACCCTTGATAGCATACACACACTGGACATAAAACGTCAACATGCATCCTGCACCCCACCACACTCACAGAAGCTTACCTCGTCCTGCAAAACAAACATGCACATGTCATCATCTGACACACAGAAACTCCAGTCAGCACCCACCAGAGACACACATACATGCATCACTGCCAGAGACACACTGAACAAGCATGCATCTTGAAAACAGATACCACCTGACCCACCAGAAATAGACACACACACCAAGATAAACAGCAACAGACAAAAATAACACATACACACACAGCAGCCAGCACACACACTCCACTAGAGGGAACAAAACAAGGAAATACGTACTTAAACTGTGCACATGCTGCCATATCCATAGAAATGTGCACACATACACACTTCTTCATGCACAGGCAAGTATATGAGATGCTTCAAAGTATGGCCTGTTCTTTAGATAAGGCTTGCATGCAAATGATAGGCGACACCTGCTAGAGGCAGTAGTGTGTCAGGGCTGGGGTTAGGAGAGCAGTGTTCTGAGGAACAGAAGAAAAAGAATCAAAGGCCAAGTGAATGAATGTGTGCAAGTCAGCTGATAGGTTTTGGGAAGAGCAGAAATAGGCAGAGCAAGGGGAGTTAGGAGTGAGGGAGACTTTGATAGAGTGACAGTGGAACATGGAATTGTGGATAATTCTATCTGGAGTGAGTGCACTTGTCCCATGGATGCTGGGCAGAGATCATCATTTTTGGGTGAGGGTATGATCAGGATGAGCCTGTGTGCAGGGCTGAGGCACTCACCTGGCTGTAAAGAAGTTGGTCAAGGTAGGGCATGTGGCTCAATGGTAGACAGCTTACTTAACATGTGTGGCCTGGGTTCCATCCCAGCACAGTCAAAAAGAAGAGCCAGGCATGGTGGGGCACACCTGTAATCCTAGCACTCAGGAGGCTGAGACAGGAAGATTGCTTCAAGTTCAAGACCAACCTGAACCGTAGAGCAAAATTCTCTAAAAAAAAAACCAAAAACAAACACAAAACAAAAAAAAAGGAGGAGGAGGAGGAAAAGGACAGAGGGGGAAGGTAAGAGGAGGAGAAAAAGAGAAAAGAAGTTGGGATTAGGATGAGGTCTTGGATCTTACTGAACCCAAAGTCAGTAATGGACCTTCAGACATGCATCGGTCAGGAAGTCACGAAGTCTTTGTAGTCAGATGGTGGTCCTGGTGTATTGGAAGAGATTCAGTAATTCTGAAGGTTCCTGTTGCCTACATCCCCACAGGAAATATTTCAGTGGCTTCTTATTATTGATCTGCTGTGCATGAGAGGCGAGGTGTGCATAGAAGGCATTCATTCTAAACACTTAATAATGGGCATACCAAGCACACTGCTGCCCTGCTACCCTTGTAATTTTACACAGTCCATTTGGAGGATCTGGTTGAACAGAGCTGCTCGCTGGTAAGACAGAAATGAATTCGTGGCACCATCTAGTGGTTGCCTGTGGTAATACTTTTTTTCTTTTTTCTCTGGTTTTAGAACGTTCTATTGTTACCCTTTTTCCATTTAAGGAACAAAGGTTACTTTCAAGGAATACCCTGGCTTGATAAACCATAGAATTTCAATTTGGTTATGTTAGTCTGTTAACATCAGAGGAATTTCATCTTACCATCACCAACTATCGCATTAAATGACTTAAAGCAGACATCCACATTCTGTTTAACAATGGTTTTATTTATTTATTTATTTGGTACCGGAGATCAAACTCATGACCACATGCTTTCCAGGCAGGCACTTATGCCACTGAGCTAAATCTCCGGCAACAATGGTTTTAAATTAGGCAAAGTGCGTCTGCTTTCCCAGATGATTCTGATGGCACAACTGAGAACCACTGCCTTTGACTCTAAGCATTACTGCTCCTCTTCAAATAAACAGTGCTGAACTCTTGCATCATTTCTAAAATGATTGAAATTATGTTTCCCCTTTAGTTTCTACAATGCATTTTTAGAAAACTTGGTAGTTTGTCCTTACAAATGAAAATACAAAATCTCAAACGGATACCCTAAGATTTAAGAACAAAAGTATCTTTCAAAGCTTGAGTATCTTTACTTAGCCTCTTCTGTTTCAAAGAAGGACATACTGAAAAGCTATTTCATTTATTTCTCTATATAAAAAAAATCCTACTCTAACCAACTAAATGAGAATAGTGAATCTAGTATACTGGATGCTAAGAGCGTTGTTAGCCTGTGATCACCTCTAAGCAGAACTGCTCGCAGAGCTATTTTTTGCTGCACACAAACCTATTAAAATGGGCCAGGGTGGGCTCCTGGCCTAAGAACAGCCAATGCCTACACTGGATGGTGTGCTCGGGGTAAAAAATGGAAGCTGGTCCAGTTAGAGTCTCTTGCCACTTCGAGACAGGAGACAGGACCTGAAGGTCATGATGCAGAAAAGAACCTCAAAGGTACAAACCAAAGGTGTTATGATGGAGCAGAAACTCTACATAAACAAAAGATGTGAATTAGAGAGGTTTGTAAGTAGAGAGGGGAGTCAATAATCTAAGAGAAGCTTGGGAGAACGTGAGCCTTAAAGATCTACAGCCTCTTGCTGAGAAGTACCATCTGGTCTGCTCTTTCTGAGGTCCAGAGGTCTGGAGTATGTTGTATTCCATGCCATGGAGGGTTGGGGTAATTGCTATTGTCTGAGCTTGGGGGCTACAATGAGGACCCCATTTTTTGAGGTTTGGGTTTGGATGTTTTGTCTAATTTGTTTTAAAGAAGCTTGGGGGCTTACTTGAAAATCAGATTATGGGGAAATCCCAGGTTAGATTGCCAATGCCAGGATGGCAGGAGGTGGATGGCCAGGGAAATTCTGAAATACTGGGTGATAGTCAGCTTTCTGTTATTTTCACAAAAGCCTGAGATATTTATCTTTTAAAATGACTTATAGTTTTAGAGGTTCCACTCCATGATCAGATGAACCCATAGGATTCAAACATCATAGATGGAAATGGTGGGAGAGATTTGTGGTGGGAGAGAATTGTAGTGGGAGAGAATTGTGAGCAAAACCATTCATCTCGAGGCAAAAGGGCTAAACACAGGAAGTGGAAGGGGCCACTGTCTCCTTGGAGGGCACACCCTCAGTGACCTGGAGACCTGTCACTAGGCCCTACTGCTATCAGGTAGCTTCTTATAAAAATGGCTCACCAATCAAATGTTGCCAGGCTTGAGGTTGCTCACCTCTCCACCTCTCCTTCTGGAGTTGGATTTTGGCTTCTTCCAATCTCAAACAAAGAATTGAATGAAAAGAGCAAAAAGCAGTGGCAAAGTTTACTTTAAAAAGTAAAAATGAAGAGCAAGGGAGAAACTGCTCTGCAGAGTGAACTTAGGCCTAGTAAAAGAGGAAAAAGCAAGATGAAAGAACAAACTGGAAAAAGCAGGGTAGGGTATGGTGAGGAAAGTCAGGATAGCAAACTCTTCTTGATGATGTCTATGTGCTTTTATTCTGTCCAAATCTCCGGGAAACCCATGAGAACCTCTCCACACTGGTCCTAAGACATGGTGCTGTGATCCCAGGGCTCAGGCTGAGGTCAGGTCTAGGCCATCCTGTTGAAAACCTGCTGAAGTTCTCCAGAGAAGGCTACATGCTGGGCTTTGGGAACTGTTCTGTGCACATGTTCTGGGGTCTTTATAATTAGCTGGTGATACTTTCTTCCCCAGCCAGCATTTGCCACACCTAATCTCTTCTGTCTTTTGTCACCACTTCTTAAAGATTTTACCTCCCAGTTACATCATGGACTGAGGAGCAAACCTTTAACATACGAACCTCAAACTACAGCCAGCACTTTCCGTGGTAGAAGGGGTTGTTGTTTTGGGATGAAAGAAGTGGGTCCTGGTATACTCCTCGTGAGCAATCTGTAATTCCAGGCCACCTGAGTCCTCGCTGTCTGTCTCTGTCTCTGTTTGTCAGGTGGACCCATGGCCACCTGAATGCAAATGAGTATTAGAAAAGAAAATGTTTTGATGTTGACATGTTGGTTTCTTCACTTCAAACAAAATCCACCACAAATGACACATTACCAACAACACCAACTGTTGCTTTGGCAGTATTAGCCAATGCTAATTTTATTTATTTATTTATTTATTTATTTATTTATTTATTTATTTGAGACAGAGTATCACCATGGAGCTCAGGCTGAACACACTTTGTAGCCCATGCTGGCTTCAAACTTGAAGCAGTCCTCCTGCATCAGCTACCCAAGTGCTGGGTTTACAGACATTCACCACCAAGGCCAATACTAATTTTTTTTTTAAAAAAGAAGTAAAGTTATTTATTTGAAAAGAGATAATTTTTAAATTTCTGAGCAATATGACTGCCTACCTAGAAACCCCAATAAACTGATAAACCATTGGAAACCATCTAGAATAACTCAGTAAAGTTGCCAGACATTCAATAATGATTAAGATATATACACACACAATCATTAATTTTCCTATATATTTCACATAAAAATTAACACAAGCCACAACCTCAGAACAAATCTGGTATAATGAATATTAAAGCATAACTGAAACAGTATGTAATTTATCAACTAGTGATTTCTTAGTGTTTTTCCCCCTTTGGAATTCTGTATTGTTGCTACCCTTTTTTCTGTTTTGCTTTTTTTTCTCTTTAAATAAAATTTAAAAAAAACATAACTGAAGAAGACTATATGATTGTTCTGGTAGTCAGAGGTAGTTTGTTTTTGCCTTGTTTTGTTTTGATTTTGAGACAGTCTTGCTAAATGGCCCAGACTGGCCTAACCTTTTGAAATACCCACCTCACCTTCCAAATACCTGGGATTACAGGAGTATGCCACTGTGCCCAGCAATTGTAATTTCTTTTAAAATAAGAAAAAATGAGTGTGGTAATAATGAGTCAAGCCTAGACTGCATTTGTCTTTTATTAACATAGTTGTTAGGTATGAGGAAGCAGCCCGGGGCTGTGGTGCTGCTGCAGGCCGGGAACTGTATCACAAGAGGCCGGTACCTCCCATCCTGAGGCAAGCAGCACAGCCATCACTGTACCCTGGGCGAAGCTCCTCTGGACCCCCCAACTCCTAAAAGTCCTCTCTTTAGGAGATGGGTGAGACTTTCCTACCTGATCAATATTAGGACTTGTTTTGTTTAGTTTGTTTAGAAACAGGGTCTCACTACCTAGTTCAGGCTGGCCTCGAACTCCCTATTGACTTTTTTTTTTTTTGGTACCGGGGATCAAACTCACAACTTCACACTTACCAGGCAGACGATTACGCCACTGAGTTAAATCCCTGGCCCCTCTTGTCTTTTTTTAAACATCCCAGTAACTTTACCAATTATCTATTAGACTTTCTTTTCTGTTGTTGTTTTTTGTTTTTGATACCAGGGATCGAACTCACGCTTGCAAGGCAGGCACTTATGCTGCTGAGCTAAATCACTGGCCCTTCTATTAGACTTTCCTGTCATTAACAATACACTTACTGCTTTGTAAACTCACAAAAACACACTAAAGTCCAAGGATTTAGCTCAGCAGCATAAGTGCCTGCCTGGCAAGCATGAGGTCGTGAGTTCGACCCCTGGTACAAAAAAATAAAATAAAATAATACAAAAATTTAAGAAACACTAAAATACTTCCTTTAAGCAGATATTTCCTTTATCTCAAAGTCCTTACTTCTAGAAATCTACTCTATGACAACGCCAAAGTATAATACAAAAAGATAATAAAGAATGATTTGTAATAGTGACAAACTAGAAAATTACTTCAACACTCAGTAAAAGAATATAGACTAGACAGATTACTCTGTAGCCATTTAAAATTATAACCACATAGGACTGAGGTTTGGCTCAGCGGTATAGCTTTTGCCTAGCATTTGTGAGGTTCCGAGTTCTACCCTCAGGACCACAGGAAAAAAACCAAAAACCAAAAAACAAACAAAAAATCCCCCAAACCCTGTAAGGTCAGTTCAATTACTTAGAAAAAAAAATGCTAATAGGCAGTTAAGTAAAAAAGGTAAATAATGAATACACAATTCTTACAGTGATGTAACATTGTTATATAAAAGAAGCAGGAGGTAATGTATCAAAGGACAAAATACAACTTTATTAAGAATTATGGGTGTTCTATTTTTCCTAACTTTTGTTTGCTCTTTTCAGACAGGGTCTTATTATATATTCCAGGTTGGCCCTGAACTCATGACAATTCTCTTGTCCCAGCTTCCTGAGTGCTGGGATTGAAGGCATGGGTCACCATACCTGACCACACTTCAAGTTTTGATCTTCGTCTGGGCTAGTAATACGCTGTTTGATCCTCTCTTGAAATGTTGGTCAGTGGCAGTGAGCCGCTCCCAGGCAGAAACAGAAACAACACCACATCCTACAGTGTTAAGCTGTGATGTTTGGTAGGTTAAGTGGAATAAATTCATCTTCAATTTACAATATTTTCAGTTTATGATGGATTTCTCAGGACACTGCCCCATCTTAAATGAGGAACACCTAAACTGTCTGAGTGTGCAGAGCTCCAGAAAAGGATTGGAACAATAGCCCCATGTGGGATAGCACAGAGCCAATCACCTCCCTGGGCTCTATGGTGGGGCCACCACTCTGACCTGAGCCAAGTGGTGTCAGGAGGCCCCACAGGCCAGAGTGTCCAGCCTGCCCAGCACTGGCCAGTGATGGTAAGCTGCCAGACACATCCATTGCCCCACTGCACAATCCTCCTGAACGTGGCACCCTGCCCAAGCGCTCCCAGTTTCACACTATTGACTACATACTAAGAAAGGATGCTGGCAGATCAGGATCTGGCTGTACTGATGTGGGGCTATGTTGAGACTGTTGCAGGGACAGCCGTGGTCGACCGAGCTTCTCACTGGAGACTACTCACAGGCAATTCACATCTTCCCAAAGGCTCACCATTCCAGATTATTCTCCCCTTCTGGGCTATAATAATGTACACACAGAAGTAAGAACTCTAATTCTTTTATTATTATTCTCAAAACATTGACAGTTTATAGAAGAGGTTCCTGATTGAAACCAGGCAGGAGCCCATCCCAGGACCCAACAGTTGACTGGCCTTCTTATCTGCAGGCAAGATGCCCCTTGTCAATGAATTTCAGACCCATCAAGGATGATGGGATGTCAAGTCCCTTCTCCTGCAATGTACCCCATTCTGGGGAGCTCTCACACACTAGGCATCCTGGCTGGAGGATCTGAGCAGGGTCATGTGCAAGGTTCTGGCATCTGGAGGAACAGGTGGTCTGGTTCTAGGAGCCCAGGAGAGGCTACAGTGCCTCACTTCTTGGGTAACTCAGGAAGTGCTTTCTTCTGTACAGAAACAGCAAGCACCACACCTTAATTGTCAGGTTTGGTCCCTAAAGGGAAATTCCTGCTAGGTGGGGGCTGCACCACACACAAGAGCTTTGCCACATCTAATGCATTTATTGGGTCCACATCTTCCACCCCTGAGTCCCCTGCACCCAACAGACTGCTGGGCATGTAGTAGGTACTCAGCAAGTGTCTGTTGAACTGGATGGCAAAGGGCTTCTCTTCCCCATGCAGCAGTCTCTGGTGTTCCAGGAGGTGTGAGCTCCAGCTGAACATTTCCCCGCACTTGTTACACTTCAAAGATTTCTCCCCAGAATGAACCTTCTGGTGTTTAATAAGACAGTGGTTCTGGCTGAAGGCTTTGCCACACTCATGACATTTATAGGGTTTCTCCCCCGTGTGGATGCGCTGGTGCACGATGAGGGACGAGTGGCAGCTGAAGGCCTTCCAGCACTTGCTGCAGTCAAAAGGCTTCTCGCCCGTGTGGATGCGCTGGTGCACGATGAGGTAGGAGTGCGAGCTGAAGGCCTTCCCGCACTCGTTGCACTTGAAGGGCTTCTCCCCGCTGTGGATGCGCTGGTGCACAATGAGGTATGAATGGCAGCTGAAGCCTTTCCCGCAGTCTGTGCACTTGAAGGGCTTTTCGCCAGTGTGGATCCTCTGGTGGAGAGTGAGGCGTGAGCGGTTGTTGAAGGCCTTCTCGCACTCAGTGCATTTGAAAGGCTTGTCCCCATTGTGGATCTTCTCGTGCACCGTGAGGGACGAGTGGCAGGTGAAGGCCTTGCCACAGGCGCTGCATTTGTAGGGCTTCTCGCCAGTGTGGATGCGGTGGTGCCGTGTGAGGTGCGTGCGCTGGTTGAAGGCCTTGCCGCACTCGCCGCACTTGTAGGGCTTCTCGCCCGTGTGCACCCGCAGGTGCATGTTGAGCAGTGAGCTGCAGCTGAAGGCCTTCTCGCAGGCGCTGCACTTGTAAGGTCTCTCGCCCGTGTGGATGCGCTGGTGCACATTGAGGGACGAGTGGCAGCTGAATGCCTTCCCACACTCACTGCAGAAGAAGGGCTTCTCGCCCGTGTGGATGCGCTGGTGCTCGATGAGGTTGGTGCTCCAGGTGAAGGCCTTGCCGCACTCACCGCACTTGTAGGACTTGGCACGGCTGTGCCAGCGCTGGTGCAGGGCCAAGGACGCACTCTGTGGGAATGTTTTACCGCACTCACCACACACAAAGACACCTGCCCCAGGGCCTGCCCTGTGTGGCCTGGACTCGAAGGACCTGTCTCCTGGGTACATCCTCTGCTGGTCCCTGGTGACCACCCCAGTGGACTGGATGTCTGTGGTATGCCTGGCAAGAGAGTGTTCCCCAGAAGGGGCACTCTGCTGGGTAAACAGAGCACACTTGAGAGGGGAGTCCTCTGTGGAGTCACTGTGTCCCCAAACTCCTCGCTCTGTGGAGATGTCCCTGAGGGTGGCAGGCACTTGCTCCCTCTGCACAGTCTGGTTTCTGCACACGACTGCTGGGGCCTCCCATGCTGCACCCAGGCTGGCACTGTGAACTCCAGGCTTCTTTGGCTGCTCCGTGACTGCCTCCCAGGATGGTTCTCCTCTGCCAAATCCCTGCTGGAGACGCTCCTCCTTCACCTCAGGTGCAGGGCCCCACTCTGTAACAGATTGAAAACAGAATTAACTGTGAGCAGGCAGAGGCAGGGCCCTGGAATGCACACTGGACAGCTGATCTGGAGAAGCAGACAAGCTCAGGAAAAAGTAGAAAATAACTGGGCCAGAGAGCCCGAAGCCATGAAGGCAGAGGAACAAAAGAAGGTACTCTTGTGAGATACTAGATGGAAGAAGGAAAGTAGAAAAGAAAACAGAAAGACCTACCAGAGAGCACAAAGATGCAGCCAAGGGAATCCCAAAAAGAGCATCTTCAAGTGGGTACTAATGGAATCGAGAAAGGGCACAGCTCATGCAGTCTGGGAGTTAGGATATGACTCAGTCATTGAAATGCCCACCAGTTGACTGTTGTGAGTCAGCACCATTTCAGGTGCATGGTAAACACAGCCTGAAGAAATGATTAAAGATTTCCCTGGTGCCAAAGCGAAAGTGGACTCCCTCTATGCTGCTTCACTCAAGCTTTTCCCTTAGAATCTTTGGAATTGTAAATACCTGCCCAGCTCTGAGATGCATGAACATCTTTTTTTAGAGAAAAACAACCTGTCAACTTTACATCCGAAAACATCTTTCATGGAGGCACCCTGGAGATGTGAACACAGCGGAGGCTGGTCTCCTATCTCCCTGTCTCTGTGGAGATTTAGTGCGAGATGCAGCTTCCTGCTGGGCATGGTGAGGCATGAGGGTAACCTCAGCACTGAGGAGCTGAAGAGGCTGAGGCAGGGGGATCACTGTGCGTTTAAGGCCAGCCTGTATTACATAACAAGACCCTGTTTTCAAAAAAAAAAAAAAAAGTAACTTCTTGCTTGTCACAAAATATACAAGCAGTTGCATTTCCCTTGGAAGAAGACAGCTGATAACTTATGAGGGGTAGAGCCACCTGGCTCTGTAACATGGCCTGAGATGCTGCATCACATTAAACACATCCACTAATGAAAAGGTTTTTCCCTTCTACCTCTATGGAGAGGAGTTCTGGGCTGGTGAATATTTTATTTCTTTTTTTTTTTAATATTTTATTTCTAATTCTGTCTTCCAGGGGCTGGGGATTTAGCTCAGTGGCATAAGCACCTGCCTGGCAAGCATGAGGTTGTTGAGTTCAAGACCCAGTACCAAAAAACAAAAACAAAAACAAAACCCTACCCTCTAATTCTGTCTTCTCAACAGCTTCAAGGAGCCCAGTCTAACATGGTGGGCAGAGTTGCCTTGCTATGCAGTGCATGCCCCTGAATTGCCCAGAGGCAGACAGAATGGAACCTGGAAAAGTGAGACAGGCAGTCAGGTGAAGTGGGTGGAGGAGCGCAGCCTGCTTCCAAGGGAACCCCAAATGCACAAGCTCAGAGGCAAGAGACAGGAAGAGAAAACAAGATGTGCAGAAGGGCCCAGGCTCAAAAGGTGGACACGTGATGAGGCAGAAGGAAGACTTTCCAAATGGAGGCCAATGTGATGATCAAGATGCCTCTTAAAGATCGCTCTGGTGCTGTGTATAGAGGTTGGGGCAGAGCTGGTGAGCAGAATAGTTAAAGAATCCAGGAGAGCCGAGTGTGGTGATGTATGCCTGTAATCCCACCACTCAGCAAGCTGAGGCAGGAGGATTTTGGAGCGTTTGAGGCCAGTGTGGGCTCCACATAGTGAGACCCTACATTAAAAAACCAAGAAGGGAGGGGATAAAGGAGAGAGGGGGTGGAGGAAAAGACAAACCAAGAGAATAATTCAGGTGAAAAATGGCATTTTCAGACAAGTGCCATGGTTGTGAGGATGAGCACAAAGTGACAGCTTCAAGAACTATTTAGGAGCTAAAACTGACTACTTCTTGTTGACTGGAGTGGCAGGAGTGGTGAGAGGGCAAAAACTGCTGTGGAAGCTTCTAGAAAGACGGAGAGAAAGCGGAAGTCCTTGTGTATTTCTAGGCTCATGGACTCATTTCTAGGCTCATTTCTAGGCCAACCAATGAGACATGAGAGCAGAGGCCTACCCAATGTTTAGGAACAGCTCATATGGTGACAGTTTGTGTCACTATAGCACAGATAAGTCCACCACCAAGTGGATGGTAGGGGTCTGCAGAAGTTGTACAGAAAACAGAGAGAGGTCAGGTATAGTGGTGTGTACCTACTGTCCCAGCACTCAGAAGGCTGGGGCAGGAGGACTGTTTGAGACAAGGAGTTTGAGAGCAGCCTGAGTAACACAGTGCAATCTGAGGCCTAGATCAGTAAAACATAGTTAATGCTGGCAATCAGAGACTGATGAACAGACACTATGTAAGACACTATGCAACCAGTAGAAAGCACATGATGATCCTCAAAGTGTCATAGTAAGTAAAGAAAGTAAGATTTCAAAGTGTACTGTGAGACCAAGGGTGTATTTTTAAAAATATAGTCATTCCTTAATATTCTTAGGGGATTAGTTTCAGAATCTCTTTGACATCAAAAATTGGTGGAGGTTCAAGTTCCTTTTTAAAAGGTGTGTGTGTGTGTGTGTCCCAGTGCTGGGGATAGAACCCAGGGCTTTATGTGTACTAGGCAAGTGCTTTACCACTGAGTTATACCTCCAGCTCCCAAACAATATAATATTTCTTATAATTTACCTGCATCTTTAAATCATCTCTAGATTACTCATAACACATGACACAATGTAACTGTTATGAAATAGCTGTTATACCATAATATTAAGGGTATGATGACAAGAAAGTCTACACATGTTCAGGACAGTTAATATTTTTCCCAAATATTTTTGATCTGAGGTTGGTTGAATCTGAAAATGTGGAAGCTGCAGATGTGAAGGGCTGATACAGAGAGGAAAAACTGAGAGGAAACACAGTGAAATGAAATGGTGGTCATCTCTGGGCAGAAAGATTATGGGGGAATTTCAGAACTTCTCTATATTATCCTAATTTTCAGGGTACACCTCTATTAATTGAACAAAAAAAATTTTTTTGAGTGCTAAGGATGGAACCCAGGCCATTGCACCACTGAGCCATACCCTCAGCCAGCTTTTTTTTTTTTTTTAATGTAGATTCCTTTGATTGCGGTTTTTGAGGCAAGGTCTTGCTATGTAGTTTAGGCTGACCTTAAACTCACTTTGTAGTCCAGGCTGGCCTCAAGATTCATAGCCATCCTCCTGCCTCAGCCTCCCAAGTGCTGGGATTACAGTGTGCACTACCAAGCTCAGCTCTAAAAATGTAATTTTGATAGAAGATGAAAAGAGCAACCAAACCTGGGGCAAAAACAAAGTCCATGAAGCTGGGGCTATGACCACTCTTGTACCATTGAGGTTTGGGAGCTTTGGAGTGTGAAAGAGGAGCAGGTGGGGCCAAGGAGCACAGATGCCCTCCTCTCCTCTATACCCATCCACCTGGTCCCTGGCACACATGGCTCTATTAACCACTCCTTGGTCTGTCCCACAGAGATCTGGGTTTCTCAAGCTTTCCAGATGCCTAATGCACTCAGAATTCACTGTCCATTAACTTATGTTGAAATTAGTTCACTTATTCATTAATCAACTCAGAAGAAAAGTTTCTAAAAATGAAATGTTTGAGAAGAAAAGTGACACCAGCCTCCTCTCCTACTTCAGACAAAGAGGGTCAGTGTCCCTGCTGTGGCCTCACTGACCAAACCCTGCCCTTGCCTGGTGGCCACCTCCCCCTCTGTCTGTTCACTTCTCCCTGCCACCTCTTTTCAGGGAGCCAGACCCAACTCCAAGTCTATACATACAGTCCTCAGCCCTCTAACGGATGCTACTTGTTAAGTCTTTACCTAAATACAGATGCTTTCTGCTTCCAACTCATCAGCAGGAAGGTGCTTTGGCTGGTTTGTTTGCTGCTGTATTTGCAGCACACTTCCTGGCACATGGGTACTCAAAACACGTTCAAGGAAGAAAAGAGGAGGTGGGGAGAGGTCTAGCAAGGACACTGGGAAGGCACAGATTGAGCCAAGATGGTGGCCCTGAGGAAGGGAACAGGAGCTGAAATGGGCAGGACAGATGAGCAGGGAAGGGGAGGTGCTGGGATGCCAGTGGGCTAAGTGACCAGCTCCTTTTACCTGTGTCAACTGCTCACCTGAACAAGACCTTCCAGAGCCTTCCCTGTACACTTGCCATGGCTCTTCTCCTCGTTCCAGATGGCAGATTACATCTGGCTTACAGACCGGAGGCCCTGCTCGTGGGAGAAATAGCATCAAGGCTGGTGCACTGCAGCTCTCTGACCTACTGTCCTCATGGGACAACCTATGAATCATGACAAGCTACTACAAACGATGTACCATCAATGGGGAACAGGAAGCTCTCTGAGCCCTAAAGTAGGCAGTTTGCCTTCTCTCCCCCAGCAGCTCTCTCTCTCTGTGCTCCCCATTCTGGGACCAGTGGAACTTTAAGTAAGAATGCGATTAGCTACCATGCTGGATCTTGGGGACTTTAGGTGTGGTCAAGCCCCCTGGCCCAGGCGTCCTGAGGCAGAGACCCTATATTCCAACTCACGCCACATCTGACATCAGCACTACCATGAGAAAGAAGACCTAAGGGCAGACACCAGCCTTGGGAGCCACCCTACCCAAGGCAAGAATGTTCTGGTAGTTCTCCAGCATCACATCCCGGTACAAGGCCCTCTGAGGGTAGTCAAGTTGACCCCACTCTTCCTGGGTGAAGTCCACAGCCACATCCTTGAATGTCACCGATTCCTGAAATGACACACATAGGACAGGAGTGATTCTGTGTCCATGGTTCCCAGGGAGCCTCAGATTGATTAAGGATCTTATGAGAACCGAGTTAACCTGAGTGACCTTCTCACAAGGATGTAAGGTTGTGCTGTAGACACTGATTCCAGCAGCCAAGGGCTGAAGCTGGTGGTGCTAAGAACTGACATGCACACATCCCTATCCTTCACCTCCCACTTCTGGAATATTAGGTGAGACTGAATAGATACCATGACACCTTACAAAGTCCATGTCTCAGGACACCTAGGCCAGGGGGCTTGGCCACACCTAAAGTCCCCAAGATCCATGGTAGCTAGGGATGGTTTTGGTGGTAGGAAATAATGAGAAGCAAAGTTCAAAAGTTGTAAAGGAGGGGATCTGGGCCCCACTTAGCAACAGAAGTGGTCCCAGGGCTAATTCCTAATTGGTCCCAAAGATTTTTCCCTAAACCTCCAGCTTTTTCCATGAAAGCTCCATGCCACAGTACAGATGGTAGAGATGAAAGAAAACAGTGATGCATCTCCTACCATCACTCTTACTCCAGTACTTCCAAATGTCCTTGCCTGATTCCAGCAAACACCCCCTGCCATACATCCCCTGGGTCTGCAACAAGCCCTAGTCAGCATATGGAGATGAGTAAAATGATTTCATGTGAACTGTCATCTACTTGATCAGATCTCCGAGCTCAGCTCTTGGTTATACAGGTCCTGAAAAGTGATCTACCCATCAAAATGAATCAGTCTTGGAGGGACATTGATGAGAGTTCATCTCATGCACATACTTGAGATGTCATCCAGACTGTCTTCAACTGGAGCTGTTCTCACTGTCCAGAATTCCTGAGCACTCAAAAGCAGGTTCCAAGGTGAAGGTCCATGGCTGATTGCAGATCCAAGAATAGGGGGAAAAATTGCTAACCCTTTTCATAAAGGAAGAAAAGAGGCACTCACCTCAGATCTGGCTTCCAGGAGACCCCAACCAGATTTATTCTCTGGATTCTCTTTGGAGGAAAGAGCAGAGTCCTGAGTAAAAGGAGCTGGGGATGGAGAAATGAATCAAAGGGACTGTACTGCCACTGCCACCACCCAGTTGAAGTCCACCCAGCCCAGGCACAGACAGAAATCAGAAAAGGCAGGAACTATTCAGGCATGTCTAGTGAGGAGTGCGTCCCAGTATCTGGCAGAGTCAAATACAGCATCAGGGTTTAGTTCTGCCTCCTGATGTCCCAGATATTTTAAGAGGAAACACTGCCATTCCTTTCCCCCATCAGTATGTCTGACAGTGGGAACAAATGGTTGTGCACGAAAAAGAAGCAGTAGGCCAGCCAGGCTGGTGCTTCTAGGAAACTAGCCTGACCTCTCATAGTGTCTCAACTGCAAATCCACAAACCCAGCAACTAAAAGAGCGAAGCTGTACCTGTCTCCTCGGGCTTGACGGCCGGAGTCTCCATGACGTCCCTCGGCAGCGCTCCCTGGAGTGGGCAGCTCTGGAGTCTCCAGGACAGCAAGTCAGGTCCCTAGGTGCGAGTTCTGCATCAGGGGTTCGGGGACAGCGGCCTGCAGGGGAGCCCCGCGGGGTCGCGCACGCGCTCGCGGCAACAACACCCTCACACGGCGCCCCCTCCCCGCGCCTCGGCTGAGGCAGGCTCAGCCAACACACCACCCGCCCGCAGACACACCCACATCGGGCGCCGCGTCCTCTTCACACACGCGCCGCGTCACCCCGTCACACCCTTCTGCAGAGTCCCGGCAACACACGCGTAGGGACCAGGCACAGGTCCCGGGCGAATGGAGAGCCCAAAAAACGGCCGCACCAACAGGCGAGAAAGTGAACCGTCTACAAAACAACAGCGATCTCCACAAAGAGCCGCCCGGCCACCGCCGCCGGAAAATGCGCCTGCGCGAACCGAAAGCAAACTACCACTCCCGAGAGCCTTTGCTTCGGGTAGGCGTGGAGTTTCCTTTCCCAATGGCGCAAGATAAGGGCAGGACGGACGAAGGTGTAGCATAGTCTTCTGGGAAATGTAGTTCCAGAACTGCTGAGCGCTCTGGATTCGGTTTCTTGGAAGTCGCTCTGCATCTCCGTGTGTGTGTGTGTGTGTGTGTGTGTGTGTGTGTGTGTGTGTGTGTGTGTGTGCGCGCGCGCGTGTGTCCTGCTGCTCCCCCTGGGCCATGGGAGGGGCTCCCAAAGTTGACAGAACTCCCTATCTGTTCTTAGGAAAGTGAACCTCACCACAGTCCACCTTCAGGCTCAGGAGATGGTCTAGGTGGTGGTCCAGTCTTGGCCCTGTGACCAAACACTGTCACCATCTCCCTCCCTTTTTTTGTTTTGTTCTGAGACAATGTCTTTCTGTGTAGTTCAGGCTACCCTTAAACCAACTATGTGGCCTAGGCAGTCTTTGAACTCATTGCAGTCCTCTTGCCTCAGCCTCCTGACTGCTGGAATTATAAGCATGTGCCACCACCCTGGGTTCATTATCCCTCATTTTGATTCCAGGTTCAGCTTTGGCCATAACCTCTACCTAGCCTCCACCATACCTGTGCCAGGGTCTCACCTGTGGTGGCCGACATCCAACCTGGCTCCAGTAATTTTTATCCTCTAGTTTCACATTTCATGTACTATTTCCCATACTGCAAAGGACTGACCTATGTAGCAAAAACAATATTTTATCTGTTTCAGTTTGTGTCTAGATGTCCCCCCAAAGCCTCATGCAGTCATAGTTGGGGTTTTTCAGAGATGACTGGATCTAGAGTGTGTGATGCTGGGATTGTGCAATGCTAGGATCAAGGGTACTAGGATTAAGGGTGTGAGTGCAACCCACCTTAAGTAGCCTGGATAAAATACAGTGGACCCTTGAGTTATGACCAGCCTCACATATGAATGACTTGGATTTGACCAGATTTATAAATTTAATTTATGACCAAAGTCCTGAGTTACAACTCAAAAATCAACTGTTTGTACAACTTTAAACAAAGATTCGTAATACCAGAAAAGCATAAGTAAGCATACATAAGTGTCAGTCTGACTCCTGATGCGCGCATTTATGGATGTGATTTTGGTCAGTGTTTTATGTAATTGCTATGATTACTGTTATCAAAATGGCTCCAGAAAATCTAGAAAAGAAGCTAAGAAAGGAAGGAAAAGTAAAGAAAGCAATCACAGTCAAAAAGAAGAAAACTGTGGAGAAATATGACAGTGGCTTTCCTGTGACCAAACTCACTAATATATACAGAATGTCAAAATTCACTATCCTGATGATCTTACAGAGAAAGGATTTGTATAAGGAAGCAAATGTTGCTAAAGGTGCTATTCAAATTAATAAGTCACAATCAATCAACAGTGTTAAAGTAGAAAAGCTATTACTAGTGTGGATAAATGAAAGGCAGATGGCAGGTTATAACCTGAGTCCATAATTTGTGAAAAAGCTAAGGCTATAAGTGCAGATCTCATTAAGAATAATCCATCAATGAGTGATTATGGTGAAACATTTCATGCCAGTAAGAGGTGGTTTCACAATGTTAACATGAGGAATGGGGCTCATAGCACAGCTAGGCATGGTGAAGCAGCCAGTGCTGATCAAAGGGCTGCTGAAAAGTATATACACCACTTTGAAATGATGACACAGAGAAATGGCTTTTTGACTGTAATGAACCATCAAGTTTTCACTGTAATGAAACTGGCCTTTTCTGGAAGAAAATGTCTAGGAAAACACACATTACCCAGAAGAGAAGAAAATGCCAGGTCACAAGCCCATGAAGGATAAGCTAACTTTATTGCTATGTGCCAATGTGAGTGGTGACCTCAAGATAAAGCCTTTCTTGGTTTATCACCGAGACCCCCAGAGTATTTAGAAAACATGAAGTCATAAGGGACAGCTCTGAATCATGTGGAGATCCAATGAAAAAGCCTGGGTAATAAGAGTACTTTTTCTTGAGTGGCGGTTTTCTGTCTTACTGTAAATAAATATCTAGAGGACAAGGGTTTACCACTCAAGGCTCTCCTCTTCATGGAAAAATGCTCCTTCTAACCCTTGAGATTTGGAAGACACATTGGCTAAAGAATTCCCATGGCTCTCCATCAAGTTCCTCCCCACTAACATAACTCTAATGCAGCAGATTATAGCTAACTTTAAGAAGTTATGCAGCAAGGAACTCTTCCTGAAGTGCTTCCAGATGATCAAGATACAGATTTATCCCCTAAAGAGTTCTGGAAGCAAATGACAACATCCTTTCCTGTGTGGGGTTAAGGAATCCTGGGCCAATATCTATCTAAGCACACTGAGATCTGCCTGGAAGAAAGTGTGACCCAAAATTATACAGGAGAGAGACTTTAGAGGCTGTGTAGAGGGGCCTGAGCCTTCAATTAGCCCTCTGGTTGATGACATTGTGACTACAGTAGAGTCCATAGGCTTGCAAGTAGACAGTGGTGATGTTGAGGAACTTCAACAACTTCTGAGCAACACAGAATGGCAGCTGAGAAGTTTTCTAAAGAGGAGGAGGAGTATCAATGATCAGTGTAGCAAAGTTCTTCTGAGATAAAGGAAATCCTGAAAAAATGGGCAGAGGTACAAAAATTTGCAGAGAAGACCCACCCAGACAGAGAAAAAGCCAATCATGGTATTCACTTGCTTAATGACAATACCATGTCATAGTACAGAACAGTGTTAAAGAAAAGACACAAGACAGACTTAGATTGAGACCTAGTGAGTGAGAAGCAGGTCTTAGTGGGCTATTGACTGCCACGGAGAGAAAGGATGCCAGAGAGCCAGATTCCTGATGTTCTTATGGAAGAGGATTCTCCTTCCAAACAAAAACCATCTTCCATTTCATCCTCTCTTCCTACAAGCCAAAGATGTCAACTTGCATGATGAGTACAGCATGAAATTTTTTTTTAGGGTAAACTAGGCACATTTTATAACTTTTTGGTGCATACGCTAGGAAAATTATTGGTGTTTCTGATAACACATTATACAACTATTTTTTACTATGAAAAGAAGCAACCCTGCCTGTGAATTGGCACCATGCATGGGTTACTGGGGACAGCCAGACACCAGCCTTTCCCCAGTAGTCAGCACCATTCGTGGACTGTGGGGGAATAGACCCATAAATCACCAAGAATGAAGTCTTCCCTGTGAATCAGCACCAAACGTGGGCCACTGAGGGGAGTGCCAGATACCATCCCCTTCTGGTGTGCAGGGTAGGAAACAAGAAGAGCTAACCCACCATAAGCCACTGGCTGATCTAGAGAAACACAGGCTGCGATGATAGCTATTGAGGTAAAATACAATTTAATGCGAGTTATGCTTAGTGTTTCATTGACTCTGCAGGTCTAAAGCTGGTAGTGTGATCATCTATTCAAAAGACAGCAATACACAATGTAGCATCTATCTGGGATCTTCTTTTGAAGGCGGTAGCCATTCTTAATTCCCTATTATGTAGTTTTTCATTGTTTATGTTATGTTATTCCCTATTATGTATTATTTTCATTGTTTTGTTGGGTTGGGTCTTATTCAATTTTGTTTTGTTTGATTTTCTTATGTCTGATGGCATAGGCAGCTATTTGAAAGATAACAAGATATAGGGCCAGGGGTTTAGCTCAGCAGCAAAAATACCTGCCTGGCAAGCATGAGGTTGTGAGTTTGATCCCTGGTACCAAAACAGAATGAAACAAAACAAAAAAAAATTAAAAATAGAGGTATAGAGCCAGGAATTTAGCTCAGTGGCAAAAGCTATTGCCTGGCAAGCACAAGGTCCTGAGTTCAATCCCTGGTTAAAAAAAAAAAAGATATATTTGAATTCCTTTATTGCATTCATTGTTTTGTTTTTATTGGTTCTATTCTGTCCTGTTTTGTTTGATTTTTTACTATGTCTGAAAGTATAGGTAGCTATTTTTTTTTTTATTTTTTGGTACTGGGGATTGAACTCACAACCTTGCACTTGCCAGGCAGGTGCTTACACCACTGAGCTAAATCCCCAGCCTTGGGCAACTATTTTGAAAACAAGAGGCCTTATGGTAACCATTGTTGATTTCCTATTGCAAAAGTCCCATTACAGCTTACGCTGGTTTGTTTTGATTGAGTTTATCATTTTATTTTTCTTGGTTTTATTCTCTTTAAAATAAAAAAAGAAGAAAAGAAAGAAGAAAGAAAAAAGAAAGAAAGAAAAAGAAGAAAGAAAGAAAGAAAGAAAGAAAGAAAGAAAGAAAGAAAGAAAGAAAGACAGGAAGAAAGAAAGAAAGAAAGAAAGAAAGAAAGAAAG
The DNA here is from genome assembly GCA_004027455.1 of Hydrochoerus hydrochaeris. Classification (NCBI taxonomy): domain Eukaryota; kingdom Metazoa; phylum Chordata; class Mammalia; order Rodentia; family Hydrochaeridae; genus Hydrochoerus; species Hydrochoerus hydrochaeris. Next base: position 263,330 of record PVLA01001791.1, on the reverse strand, counting down.
AAAGAAAGAAAGAAAGAAAGGAAAAGTTAGGTAAGGGGTGCTTTGGGAAGTTCCAAATACATTATGGGCATTCCCATTATTTCTTATGGGAAAAATAACCTTGACTTACAAACAATTTGAGTTATAATCAGCCCTTGTGAACAAACTGCATTCATAAGTCAAGGGTCCACTGTATACAGAATATAAAGAGCCATGGTTGTTCCTTGTTGCTTTACTACTTTCTGCCTACAATGAACTGTTTCTATGCAATACTTGCTGCCATGCCACCCTGCCTTGGAGCCAGCCTATTATGGACTGAAACCTTTACAAACTGTGAGCTAAAAAACCTTCCCTCCTTTAACTTGGGTGTCGGATATTTTGTCTCCGAGATGAGAGAAAAGTAACTAAAACAATATCACTGGGCATGGTGGGCATTTTTTAGAAGTAGGCTGCCCATTAACAGACTTAGTCAAAGTTAGAAGGCCAGGAGCTCACTGTGGAGTCCCAGGTGAGTCTGTATCAGGAAGCTGGAAGGCTGGAAACTGACATCCAAGGAAATGGCAAAGACTGGAGCTCTTCTGAAGAAATAGAAGCAAGTCTTCCTTCCTTCCTTCTTTCCCTTTTATGTTCCAGTCAGTTTACAAATGTATTGGTTGGTGCCATTCGCACCCGGGTGGGTCTTCCATTTTTAGTAACTCCAGTCATACCCAGAACTATGCTAAGCCAATCAGTTGCTCATTTCTTACTCAAATTGATGTAATGATTTATTATTGCAATAGTTCATCATGCTTTTGTCTGCTGTTTATTCCTCAACTCAGTGTCATGTCTTAAATTTTGTTGCAGGAAACTCTAGTTACTGATACCGAATTCTGTTCTGTTTATCTATACTGCCTAACATTCCATCCTAAACTCCTCAGTGTCAAACGAGGAAGGTTACTCATGTATTCTGTGGGTGGGGAATTCAGACAGGGAATGTTAGGGCTGGCTTATCTCTATCCATGATTCTGCAGCCTTACTGAGGATTATTCATGTGGTGGGAATGAGTCTAACAAGTGGGGCTGGAATCAACTAGAGGCTTTTTCACTCACATGTCTGAAGCCTAGGTCAAGATCACTAGAAGGCTAGTCTCAGGTGGAGTTGCCAATTTGAAGATCTATAAATGGCCTTTCTATGGGCTGGATTTCTCACAGCATAAAAGAAAGCAACCAGAAAGGAGTTATATGGAAAAATATGCATTCTAAGAGGACCAGTTGGGAACTACATAGCACATTATGACTTAGCTTACAAAATCACATGCATTCCTTCTGTGTTAATCTGTTCATTGAAGTCCTCCAGGTGCAAAAAGGAGAGGATGGAAACAGCATCTCTCAGTAGAATAGTTTGTAGCCATTCTGATTTCTACATGGTGGAATCTATTGTCTGTCTTTTTGAACCTCAGCTGGCCTGGTGACTTGTTTTGATTAGTGGAATGTTTAGCTGTTAGCCTAGCTGAAGAGAGAGAGACAGTGACAGAAAGAGAAAGAGAGAGAGAGACAGAGAAAGAGAGAGAAAAGACAGAGACAGAGAGACAGAGAGAAACTATTATAGAGGATACACTGGAGGGAAAGGGCACAAAGGAGAATTGAGGTCCCTAATTTATTGCCAGATCCCAGGCTCCAACATAGCTGAGGTATATACTCAGCTGATGCCACGGGTAGCAGAACAAACCATTTCTGCTGAATCCTGCTGAAAGAAAGAGGAAGAGGAGAAGAGAAAGAAGAGAAGAGAAGAGAAAGAAGAGAAGAGGGGAAGGAAGGGGAGGGGAGGGGAGGAGAGGGGAGGAGAGGAGAGGAGAGGAGAGGAGAGGAGAGGAGAGGAGAGGAGAGGAGAGGAGGAGAAAAGGTATCTTTTCAGCCATAAGGATGTAGGGTAAATGCTTATGTGGTAATAGCCAAGATAGTACTATACCAACTGGTGTTCTGTTTATTTGGTTTCTAAGTCATCCAATAAACTTTAGGAAAGAATCTGATAAAATTGAGCATCAATTTGTGATTTTAATAGAGCAACTCTTGATAAATAGATACTATCCCAACTTCAAACAGCCAATTTTATACCTACTGGTAAAACACTAGATAAATTTCCATGAAAACCATGAACTAGACAAAGAATCTGGATAAAGTTATTAGCATTTGTCATTATTTGAAACTTTAAGTGCTTATAATAAGATATAAAACAGAACATTGAAAAATGATATTCAATGACAGAAAAAACTGTAGCTATTTTCTAATATGTGATTATGTAGACAACTCAAGATAACCTTAAAAAGATTAGAAACAATAGCCTAGGAGGATGGCCAATCAGTGAGCAACAAAATACAAAGCCTCCCGGGAGAAACAACTCATAAGCCAGAATAAAACATCCTGGAAAGATCCAGACACAGGGAGATGGATCCTCTTGACACAGGAAGAAATTAAAATGTAAAAAAGCTCGTCAAACACACAGTCTTGGGGCTACAATTGGAACAGCTAAGGTTATTGGACACGTCATTTTCACCGCAACCTGCCAAGTTTGCACTGGCCTGAATTCGCAAATTCGCACCAGCTGGCAGAGTCACCCAAGCTTATTCTCGCCATCACTCACAGGAGCCACAGCTGCGCTGAAGTTGGGGGTTGGTGAGCCCAACAGAAAGCCAAGCCGGCGAAGGGACCTTCATTAATCCACGGTCAGTGCTGGGAATGAGACACCCCCCCTCACAGGAAGGGCACGACCAAATGGGTGACATGTTGGAATCAGGCAGGAGGAGCCTGAACTGGGAGCCACAGTGACTTCAGTTGGTTGCTCCCTCCCCAGAGCAGATTCATGGGATTTGCTTAGATTGTGTCGCACCCCTGGCCGGGACACAGTGAGCTGTCCCAAATTGATTCCCTGCGCCTAGCACACACTAACCTGGTGAAGGCCCCTGAAGTTTGGCAGGCCTGGTGGGGAGGGGCAGGCAAACACAGCCCCTGCTTATACACCTCAGTGACAAGAACAGGCAGGAGAGGGCAGTGGTCCTTCACCTGCTTCGGAGGAAACATGGCCAACAGGGAAGGGGGCTGGGACCTCCACTGTACACCTGTGTGGAGGAGGCCAGGACCATGACAGGAGAGAGAGGCAAAAGGAGGCCCCCAGCCCAGAATCCTGAGAGCACTGATTCAAGAGAAGGAAAAACAAGGGAGACTGAGGGCGGCAAACATGCAACATCAGACATGGCTTCAATAGACAAGAGATATCTTCGGGACCTTGTAGATGAGTTAAAAACTGAAATATTAAATCAGGTAAAGCAAGATATGAGTAGAGTACTAAAAGAAATGCTAAGCATCTCTCAGGAAGACATAGATGGAAGAAGGGAGGAACACAAAAAAAGGAAAGAAACATTTGATAAAGAATATAAAGAAAATATGGAATACATGAAGCAGATTCAAAGAGATTACCAGGAAATTAAAAACTCCATTGAAAGCTGGTAAAACTCCTTAAAAGAAACTAAGGATAGACTATCAAAACTTGAAGACAAGTTTGCAATGTGTGATCATGAAAGGAAAGATCTCTTAAAAATAACAAGGAAACAGGCAGCAACAATACAAAGGCTAGAAGATGACAAGAGAATCTATAATTTAAGAATAAGAAATGCAAATGAAGAAGCAGGAATACAAACAGGCAAATTACAAAGGCTATTCATGGAAACAATTAAGGAAAACTTCCCAAGCATAGGAAAAGAAAATGAAATTCAGTTGTGTGAGGCATACAGAACTCCAGCCACCTACAACCAAAACAGAGCTACACCCAGACATATAATAATCAAGATACCAGAAATTCAATATAAAAACAGAATATTAAAAGCCGTCAGAGAAAAGAAGCAGATTACCTATAAAGGTAAGCCCATCAAGATCACAGCAGACTTCTCAACACAGACCATCAGATCAAGAAGAGCTTGAAGTGAAGTATTCCAAGTCCTGAAAGAAAATAACCTCCAGCCCAGATTGATGTACCCTGCAAAGCTGTCACTAGAAATTAATGAGGAAACAAGATGCTTCCATGACAAAGAGGAACTAGGGGAATTTGTGACCACCAATCCAACCCTACAGAGAATACTGAAGGACATTCTAGAGAGAGAAAAAAAAATACCAGGATTTTAGGAACAGTGGCAGAAAGTCCTCAATGAGCGGGGCAGGCAGTAGAATGAAGGAGAAAAGTAGACAAACAAAGGCAGAAAAATAGCATAGCAGAAATGAGGCAGAGAAGGATGGCTAGGATCTCTAACATAGATGGCCTTGATACACTGTATTGTTAATAGTGCACCAGGATTTAAAACCCACATTACTCATACTATTCTGCTTAGATGTATTACATTCTGTTCCAGGCATTCTACTTGTACTAGATTTGAGGGCACAGTTATCCCAAAAATAACAGGATATAGTACGGTAATCATCCTTAACTTCCTATTAACTTAATCTAAAGCTCTGTATAACCTACACTGTTTTATCATGACTGATTGTAATCAAATCTGGTTTGTTAGATCACTGTTTTGTATTGATAGATTTTATTCAAAGCTGTTATGATTGATAGTATCAAGTCTGAGAGCATAGGCAACTGCACTGAAGATGACAAGATTCACTAGAATATCCACTCTGGTTTGATTATTACCTGCCTTTGAAGTTCTATACTGTCTACAATGTTTTATTTTTACCAATATTGTTATGTACTGCTATATTCAATTATACTGTTATATTCAATTATGCCTGATGATATAGACAATTATATTGAAGATAATAAGAAACAACACAGTAATCATTGTAGATCATCTTGTACTGTGGTTTTATACAACTTTTTGGTTTCATGTTTTTATAGGAATTTGTTTTGTTTTATCTTACTAAGTTTTGTTTTTCCCTCTAATACAGAAAGGATAGAAATACATGTAGAGACTCATGCATGTGTAGCTGTTCACAGTCTCACTGTTTGAATATCTACTTTGTATGCTTTAATTTTGTAACTTGAACAACTATTTGTAAGAGGACAGTATGTAATTTATCAACTAGTGATTTCATACTGTTTATCTTTTTTTTAAAATTCTGCATTATCTCTACCCTTTACATGTTTTTTTTCTCTTTAAATAAAATTTTAAAAAAAGAAAAAAAAGATTAAATATAGTTAAATCCAAACATGATAGTGCATCTCTATGATCCCAGCACTTTGGGAGGCTGAGGAAGGAGGGTCAGTTTCAAGCCCAGCCTGGGAAATTTAGTGACTTAGGAAGAAGCAGCCTCAAAATAAAAAGGGGAGAGGGGTGCTGGATATAGCTCAGTGTGAAGTGGGTTCACTCCCCAGTACCACAAAAATATACATGCTTAAATAACTCTGAGTTTACCAATTAGTAAAGAAATACGAAAAACAACTTTCCTATATTCTAGCAATGCCACTGTAAAACACTGAAGAAAAACATATCCATTTGCAAATACCAATTACTTTAGAAATCTATTATTATGTAGGAAGTTACCCCAAATTTAGTGCTTAGGATGACAATTTCCTGGCAGTTGGTGGCAATCACCTGTGGTTTCCATTGGGCTGGAACATACTGCACATTTATGTGGTGGCAGATGATGCTGGGCACCAACTGGGAGTTGTGGCCATTACACGGCACATCAACACTAGCTTTCCATGACACACGGCTTTGTACAGCAAGATGACTGGTTCTAAGAGGAGGCTCAAAGAACAAGTACCCCAAAAGACCCATAAGTCACTTATGACTTAGAAGTCATGTGTCTCAGAAGTCCCAAAGGGTCGCTGTCAAGTGAACCCCAATGGAACTGGATCAAGAAGAGTGAAAATGGGAAGGTGAAAGTGGATTTTCAGACATCTTCGACCTATCACACCAAAAATGAAAGTCTTAACAGAAAAATGGGGATACAGGCATATGCCAACACATCTGTATAAAAAAATCAGTAACTTTGAAAAACAACATAGTATTAGGCTCAGACCCTTTGAGACTATATATTTGGGAAATAATCACTCATTTGGATGTATAAAATTCAGTATATTACTTAAGAATATTGGTCTTATTACATTATAGTGTGGCTCATAGGCTTTTTTTTTTTTTTTTGTCTTTTTGAGACAGTTTCACTAGGTAGTTCAGGCTGGCCTTGAACTCATTTTGTAGACCAGGCTGGCCTCGAACTCATGATGATGCTTCTGCCTCAGCCATGAGTGCTGGAATTATAGGCATGCGCCACCATGCCCAACCTATAAGCGTTAATTTTTAAAAGCTGCCCAAGAAAAATAATTATGTTCTATAAATGCAAATAGTAGAAAAGCTTTTTTTGTGTGGTTCTGAAGATTGACCCAGGACTTCATACATGCCAGGAAAGCATGAAATATATTACTTTTAAAGCAAAAGATTTGTGATGAGAATAATTTTTTTTGCCAAACGTGTTGTTTGTTTGTTTGTTTTTGGTACTGGGGATTGAACTCACTTGCTAGGCAGGGGCTTAAGCCACTGAGCTAAATTGCCAGCCCCCCAATCCCCCAGCTCCCCAGCCCCCCAGCCCCACCAAACTTGTTAGTCAACTTCCCATTACTATAAAAAAAAAAAACAACACCTGAGGTAACTGATTTATAAAGAGTAAAGCTTTGTTTTGGCTCACCTTTTGGATAGTCCAGTCTATCACTGATTGGCCCCATTGCCTCTGAGCCTCTGGTAAGGCAGGACATCATGGTGAGGAGTTTAGGGCAAAGTCAACCCATTCGTTTCACAGCAAGGAAAAAATAAAATGGGAAGGGATAGGGACAAACATCCCCTTTAAGTCTATGCTCCCAGTGGTCCATTACCTCTCAATAGCACTATTGTGCTCACTAAGTTGCCCAGATGGAACTCAAACTTGTGATCTCCCTGCAGGTGTGCATTAGCAGGCCTGGCTTGTAAATCCTCTGATGGAAAGCTTTCTCATATTACATTCATAAGGGTTCTTCCCAGTGTGAGTTCTCTGATAAAGAATAAAGGATGAGTCCTAGCTTAATTGATTTTCCACATATGTCACACTTACATGGTGTCTCTATATTTGTTGCATCAGGTGTTTAGCCCACTGAAATATTTCTCACAATTTTTACATTTATAGAGCTTTTCTCCAGTGGAGAGTCTTTACTGCCAATTAGGGGGAAAGATGACTAAAGGCTCTCCCACATTCATTACATTCAAAAGATTTTACTCCTGGATGAGGTCTTTATTGTTTAATAAAATATGAACTATCTTTGAATGTGTCCACATCTTGGACAATGTCCCATATACACTTGAGAAAATATATATTTAACTGTTGTTGGATGACATGTTCCATAGATTTATTAGTTTATATTATGGTTTAATTCAAGAATGTTCTCTTAAATCCTGTGTGTTCAGAGGTGGGGCTTTTGGGAAGTGACTGTGTTGTGAGGGTGTTGTACTCATCAGTGTTTTAATCCACTGATTCATTCACAGTTAAATGTGCTGTCAGCAGGTGGAGTCTGGTCAGAAGAGGCAGTTCACTGAGAGTGTGACAGGAAGGGCATATGTATCTCCTTCCTCCACTGCTCTCTGTCTCTCTCTCTGCTTCTTGGCCATATGATATGAGCAGACTTCCTCCATGAGACTCTTCCACCATGCCCTTCCTGCTTTGTATCCAGTCAACCATAGAATGAAAACATAAGCTAAAATAATCCTCTCTCCCTTTAAATGGTGGGTGTGAGGTATTTTGTCCCAGCAACAGGAGGAAAGTGACTAAGATAGTCTAGTTGGTTTATATATTCTTTAAATCTTCTGCTTCACTGCTAATCTTCTGCCTTGTTGTTCTGTCCATTATTAAAGTGGAGAATTGAAGTCTCCAACTCTTATAATTGAATTGCCAATTTCTCCCTTCAACTGAGTCAGTCTTTGCTGACTTTTATCATTTTGCTCTTTTATCATTACATAATGGCATATGACATTCATTGTGTCTAGTAACAATCTTTGTCTTAAAGTCTGTTTTAACTGATATTAGTGAGGAACTCACCTCTCTTTTGATAAATATTTTCAAGGAATACCTTATTTCATGCTTTTATTTATTGAGTCTCTTGCTGGGGATTTAGCTCAGCAATGTAAGTGCCTGCCTGGCAAGCACAAGGTCATGAGTTTGATCCCTGAAACCAATAAATAATTAAATAAATAGAGTCTCTTGTAATTGGGTTATTTTTTAAAATATCTTTTGCCAGGGCTGCGGATTTAGCTCAGTGGCATAAGCTCCTGCCTTGCAAGCATGGAGTCGTGAGTTTGATCCCTGGTACTGATTAAAGAAGACAAATAAATGTCTTTTGCCAATCTGTGCCTTTTAATTGGACAGTTTAATACATTTAACTTTAGTTAAATTACTGATAAGGAAGGGTTTACATCTGTCATTTTGGCATTTGTTTTCTATATGTTATATACTTCTTTGTAACTCATTTTTCTCTATTACTGCCTTCTTTGGTGTTAAATAGATGCTTTCAAATGTGCCACTTTAATGTCTTTTTGTTTCTTTTATTATACATTTTTACTTGTTTTCATAAGTGGTTTCCTTGGGAATTACAATTCACATCTTAATCAGTAACAATCCAGTTTGGATAGCACTGACCTAATTAATTTCAATAGTATATTAAGACTTTGCTTCTACATACCCCTGTTTTCTCCCATTTATGCTGTTACAGATTACATCTTTGTGTGTGTCCATCAACTTGGATTTGTAATTATCACTTTATATAGCTGTGTTTTTTTGTGATACTGGATGTTGATTTCAGGACCACCTTCACACCGAGCTACATCCCCAACCAAACCATTTCTTCTTTTTCTCCTCCTCCTTCTCCTCCTTCTTCTCATTCTTCTCCTTTTTCTCTGCCTTTCCCCATTCTTGTTGTTCTTGAGATGGGGGGATGTCTCACCAAGTCATTCAGCTGCCCAGCCTGGGATCTAACTTGTGATCTTTCTGCCTCAGCCTCCCATAATGCCAGCATTACAAACATGCACCACCATGTCTAGCTTATACAGATGTCTTTTAAATCATAAGAGATTAAGTTCTAAACAAAAATACCTTTAAATACTGTATTTTACATTTGCTTATATAATACTTTACTCAGAATTCTTTATTTCTTAATGTGGAAATAATTGTCTAATTTCCTTTCCTGCAGGAAATTAACTTTCCTGCAGCTTGAAGTCCTACAGTATATTTTATAGAAGAGTTCTGTTGATAAAATTTCTCTTGTCTGAGAATATCTTAACCTAGCCTTTATCTTTTTTAAAGCACCAGTTCTGTGACCTGAGCAGCTCTGGGACTTTCTGGGGTGAGGACCATGAAGGGTGGTGAGAAGGTGAAGAAATAAATATGAGACACAGAAAGCTGGAATCAGGTGGAGCCCTCTCTCCTGATGGGAGGAAAGGAGCTGCCCTCTCATTGTAGGGGCATTTATTTATACATTTAGCAACTTAATGTCACATGACACCCCACTGTCTAGTAATCTGCATGTATGGCAACCTAAGGGCCTGATGTTTTGGGTCTTTCCCTGGGAAGTCTTTGTTCTTGAACCTGGCTGGCCAGCCCCCACAGGTGTGGTCAATTTCCAGTTTTGACAACTCCCAACACACCAGAGTCTGCTGAGGCATTTTATTTGTATGTTTTATATCCCTAGAAGAAGAAACCCAGGATTTTCCCTCCTGTGTGATTTCATTGTGCTTCTTCATGGTCAATGATGCCAGCTGAGGTTGTCAATACAAAGCAACTAAACTGACAGGATGGGTGCAGATTGTTCTGCCATTTTTCCAGGTCTTTAGCTGCATATCAAACCTAGGACTGATCATGCTGCACTGATTTAACCTGCCTGTGAGGGTCACAACAATTTTTCCAGCCCTGGGATTATCAATGATTTCAAATTCAACAATGTAACTATGCTTCATCATCACAGAAACTAGATGATGACTTTGGAGCATGGCCTAATAAGGGCCTGGTGTTTGCCTCTCTTTTCAGATTGTTGATACTCTTGAGAGCATCAGCCAGGACATCCATGCACACCATTATGGCGGCATGGAAAGATGGCGGAAAAATCTCTTAAGACTAATTATATTGGAGATAGCCTGACTCTTTCAATGTCTTCCCACTACACTTTATCTTTAATTGTTTCTGATGAGAAATCATCTGCTGATTTTATTGAGGATATTTCATATGTGATGAGTCACAAGTGTCTTGCTATTTTCAAAATTCTGTGTCTTGGCCCTTGACAGCTTGGTGATAAATGTACTTAGGTTTTAATTTCTTTGAATTTATCCCATTTGGAGTTTATTGAGCTTCTTGGTCATGTAGACTGATGTGTTTCATGAAACCAAAAATATTGTTTTTTGAGACAGGGTCTCACTATGTAGCCCAGGCTAGCCTCTTGCCTCAGCCTCCTTCAAACTGGTATTAAAGGTGTTCACCACCACACCCAGCAGAGCTACTAAGTTTTCAAGAACTCTGTGCTCCTTCTTTTCTTCTCCTTATGGAATTTTTGTCATGCATACAAGAATGTGCTTGCTTGTATCACATGGAAATCTGTCACTTTTCTCAATTTTTTTCTTTCTGTCTTTCAGGCAATAATCTCAATTGACCAATCTTCAAGTGTACTAACTCTTTCTTCTCCCTGCTCAAATCTGCTGTTAGGCCCCTTCAGTGAACTTTTTCTTTCAGTTATTATACTTACCAACTCTAGAATTCTACTTGGTCATTTTATTATGATTTCTACATCTTTATTGATATTTCCCAACAGGTAAGAGATTTTTCTCATGTTTCCCTTTAGTTCTTTAGCCATGGTTTCCTTCTTTGAACATATTTAAAATGCTGACTTAAAGTATTTTTTAATTTTTATTTATTTATTTTTTAATTTTAAGCGGTACTGGGGATCAAACTCACGACCACCTGCTTGCAAGGCAGGTGCTTATGCCACTGAACTATATCCCCAGCCCCTGTTGACTTAAAGTCTTTAGGCAGGGCTGGGATACCTTAGTGGTAGAGTACTGGTTAGCATGCACAAGGCCCTAGCACTGAAAATAAAAAAAAAATATTTCAGAATAGGACTGTAGCTTGGTGCTAGAGCACTTGTCTAGCATGTGAAAGGCTCTGAATTTGATCTCCAGCACAACTAAATACATAAGTAGTATTTGTCTAATACATCCAATGTCTGGGCTTCTTGGAGATACTTACCATTGGTTGCTTCTTTTCTCTGTGTATAGGCCATAATTTCTTGTCTCTTTGCATGTCTTGAAATCCTTTTGTTATTGAAACTATGAATTTTACATAATGCAATGTGGCAATACTTAAAATCATATTCTCCCCATTCTTTGTTTTGTTCTTTTGAGACAAGGTCTCACTACATAGTTTAGGCTGGACTTGAAATCACTATGTATCCCAGGCTGGCCTCAAACTCATGGTAATCCTCCTGCCTTAGTCACCCAAATACTGGGATTATAGGTGTGCACCACCATGGTCAGCCCTCTCCCCATTCTTGAATGCGTTGTTCCTGTTCGTTGTGGTTGTATTTTTAGTGGATTCTCTAAATTAATTCTTTAGGATCTGTATTCTTTGTCATATTGTGGCCACTGAAGTCTCTACTTACTTGCTTGTGCACAATAGATTAGACAGGAATTTCCTTAAACATTTGAAACTCAGTCTTTACACAGAAGCTCTATGTGCATTATGAGGCATGGCACCAACGCTCTGCCAGGCAATAGATAACTGTTTTTCAGCTCTACTATCTGTTGTGCCAAGATCAAAGTCAGCTGGAAATGAACCTTAGGACCATCAAAGGGCTTTTCTAGGTGTGCACATAGCACTGGGTGTGTACACAGCCCAGACATGCATCTGACATTCCAGATACTCAGAAATATATTACAGCTTTCCCAGAGCCTCTTCAGTGAATTCATTCCACAGTTTTTCCTTTTAAAATTTTTAATGATTAATGTTTAGCCTAACTCGTTCATTGTCTGTAAAAAGTTTGTCACACTGGACAGCCTCCAAAATCAAATACAGAAGTCAGAAGTCAAATACAGAAGGCCTTGCATGTGTGGTTCTTGTAGGGAGCTATTAGATTGGGTAAGCACTGATGATCCTCTGGGAAGAAGGCTTTAAAAAGAGGTCTGGCCCCATTCTTCTTCCTCTTAGTAGATACAAACCTCCTGGTATTCATCACTAATGTGGATTGTTATTTTTAAGGCTATTGCATACCTGCATAATGGGAGATAAGACCTGACAAGTCTAAACACCATGATGTTCATTACTCTTACTGAGATTCAGACATTATTCTTGGAGAAAAAAAAAAGACAATGCAACAATTCCTAGGTTGATGTAAGCCTTTGGTAATTTTCTAGAGTCTGAAACAGTTGACTCAAATTTTTTTCTCCAATCTTCTCATTGCTTTTATGGAAACTAAAAATCTAAGGTCTTCCCTCATCCTATCACTGAAACCATGCTTAATCAATATATATGCACAAACCTACACGTAGGAAAAAATTCATCGAAGTTGTAAAGGTGGCTGTCTTCAATAAGTTAGATTGGAAAGTGACTTCAACTACCAAATTAGTGGAAAAACTAAACCACTTTTTCTATTTAAGATACATTTTCACACTGTCAAGCTCTTCTCATCAAGCTGGGCATGGTGGTACATGCCTGTAATCCCAGCACTAGGGAGACTGAGGCAAGAGGATTGCTGTGAGTTCAAGGCCAGCCTGGGCTACAGAGTGAGTTCCAGGCCAGCTTGAACTTCATAGTGAAGCCCTGTCTCAAAAAGACTAAAAAAAAAAAATCTTCCCATAAAGTACTCCTATAATTTTCCAGACTGGTCTTGCTAGTGGGAGGGACAGGCAGACCTAGACAGGAGCTCCCTGGGACAACATTGTCAGCTACACAGATCCTAGCAGGGGACCTCCTAGAAGGAGCCTGTGTTTAATTTATAACCCAGAAGGTAATATTCACAGCCTAGTATGAAAGTAGAAGTGATGACACAGAGTAAAATAAGGTATCATTGGGCCAGGGATTTAGCTCGGTGCATAAGTTCCTGCCTGGCAAGTGCAAGGTCGTGAGTTTGATGCCCAGTACTCACACACACACACACACACACACACACACACACACGCACATATATTATCATACATGACAAAAGAAACCCTAAAATGTGCAAAGATATGCTCAAGCAGCAGGAAACACATTAACTCCCAGTATCAAAGCAAATTCAGAGGAAGCAGAAAAGAAATACAAACAGTAGATGTTTGCAAACATTGTCCCTTAGTCTAGTCATATAAATGATTATTTTGCCAACTGCAGGAGGTCAGCACTATAAAGAATGCTGCCCAAGATATACAGAAAAAAGGGAAAAACTTGAAGGAAAGGTCATCTCGGGGAAGAAGTGACAGCTAATCTTCAGAGAAGGAAATCAAATTGCTGTTGCAACTATGTCATTAAAAAAACAAACAATGCAATATATTAAAACTGTTAATAACAAAAGCTGGGCGTGGTGGCTCACGCCTGTAATCCCAGCACTCAGGAGACTGAGGCAGGAGGATCGCTGCGAGTTCAAGACCAGTTTAGGCTACAAAGTGAGCTCAAGGCCAGCCTGAACTGCATAGAGACCCTGTCTCAAAAAGACAAAAAAAAAAAAGCCTTAATAACAACAAAAGATCCTGTTATCTATGTGTGAGTTTCCTATTGTTACTTACAGAAAATACTGCATAGTGTCAGGCGATTAGTGCACACCTGTGATCACAGCTCTAGGAAGATGAGGCAGGAGGATTTTAAATTTAAGTTCATCTTGGGCAATTTAGTGACTTAGTGAGACCCTGCACCAAAATAAAAAATAAAAAGTTGGGGACGTATCTCTGTAAAAACCCTAGGTTCAATTACCCCACAACACACAGACTCATAACCATGAATGTGAAAAGGAAGCAAGCCATGTAGCTCAGTGATAGAATGTGTGCTTGATATTAAAGCCCTGAGGCTCTGAGTTCAATCTCCAGCATCAAGAAAAAGAAAGAAAAGAGAGGGAGAGGGAAAAGAAGAGGGAGAGGGAGGAAGGACAGAGGGAAAGGAATATAGAAAGAAAGAAAGAAAGAAAGAAAGAAAGAAAGAAAGAAAGAAAGAAAGAGAGAGAGAGAGAGAGAGAGAGAGAGAGAAAGAAAGAAAGAAAGAAAGAAAGAAAGAAAGAAAGAAAAGAAAGAGGTAAAAAGAAAATCTACAGAATGGAAAAAATATTTACAAATCATATATCAGATAAGAGTCTAGTATCGAGAATATTAAAAAGCAATCACAATTTAACAACAAAACAGTCAATTTAGGGTCCGGGATTTAGCTCAGTGGTGTAAGTGCCTACCTGGCAAGCTCTAAGTCATGAGTTCAATCCCTGGTACCAAAAAAACAAAAACAAAAAACGGTCAATTTAAAAATAGTCAAAGAACTCAGTGTATAAATGTTTTGAAACATCACATCATCCCATTAACATATATAATTTTTATGTGTCAATTTAAAAACATGCTTTGCTGGTCGTGTACTCAGGGTATACAGGGGGCTGAGACAGGAGGACTGCAAGCTTGGGCCCGGCCTGGACAGTCTACAGAGACCTCATCTCAAAATAGAGGTATATCATCATTTTAAACAGTCTAGTAATAGATAAAGTAAATGAAAAGAGACTGCATGTTTAACTCAAAAGATTAAAAATAATCATAAACAATTTAACAAAGTTGAACATTAATAACCCTAAAAGCATAAAAACAGAATCTAAAATTGATCAATTCAGACAAGATTTGCTCTTTTAGGAACTAACTGGAGTCTTCAAGAACGACACGAATCCCCTCGCAAGGCAGCACCCTATGGTCCGATTACCCTCTCACTAGACTCCCTGTCATAGAGGTCCCACCTCTTCTCACTGTCACCGGACTTGGGGCCAAACCTCATCAAACCATAGCCATGGTCAGGAGAGCTGATACACACTTGCCTGGAATTTAATCCTAACAGACTTGTGGTCCAGGGCAGGTGCACCTGTGTCAGGTGACTGGCATTGAGGGGCCCAGTTCAGGGTGGTATGGCCATAGACTAAAACCGATCAATTCAAAAGATATTTTTAAGTCAATGAATAAAATGTAGAATAGGAATTAACAAATATACAAAATTAGTAGTAAAAAGAGAACAGGAGCTATGCAAGGTGTTGTATCTATAGTTTCAGATACTGGGAGTCTAAGGCAGGAGTTTAAGGCCAGTCTGGACAACATAGCAAGACTATATCTTAAAATTAATTCATTAAAATCAAAACAGATTAATGTTTTTGTGTTTTACTATATATTATATGCTATATAATACTCTTCTTAAATTATAAATTCAACACAATCCTAATGAAACACCATATCTTGATGTTAATTGACAAAAATAATCCTAACATTCATATAGAATAATATCATAGGATAATAGCCAAGAAATTCCAGGAGAAAAAAAGCATGTAAAGAAGATGCTAGGTCTCTCAGACACTAATATGTACCTACCACCCAGCTCCAGTGCAGATTCAGGATACACAGACAGACAGACATATGCAAACACATGAGGTCTGTTTCCAGACCTACCCTACTCACATGACAGTGGGTGAAGGGACAGCGGTTGTCCATTGACTTCCCCGGGTCTCTGGGTCCATAGTAGAGCTAAGACACCAGGCCCTTCGATGCCAGTCACCTGACACGGGTGCACCTGCCCTGGACCAAGAGTCTGTTAGTCTTAAATTCCAGGCAAGTGTGTATCAGCTCTCCTGACCATGGCTATGGTTTGATGTGGTTTAGCTCCAAGTCCGGTGACAGTGAGAAGAGGTGGGACCTCTATGACAGGGAGTCTAGTGAGAGGGTAATTGGACCATAGGGTGCTGCCCTGCGAGGGGATTCATGTTATTGTTGAAGACTTCAGTTAGTTCCTAAAAGAACAAGATATGATGCTGAGAGCAAGCCTGGGTGTGTGTGTGTGTGTGTGTGTGTGTGTGTTGTGTGTGGATATATCTCAGTGGTACAGCACTTACCTGGCAAGTGCAAGGTCCTGAGTTCAGTTCCTGGTACCAAAACAAACAAACAAACAAACAACAGCAAACCTGAGGCCTGAATCTTGTTCCCATCTTGCCATATGACATTCTCAATCTGATGCCATCGCCATCCATCATGCTATAACCAGAAGGCCCTCAGCAGAGGCCAAGCTTACTGATTTAACTATCGGTTGCCTTTTGGGGCTGACTAGGAGGAGCCTGCTGGACATTGCAAATGTACGTGTTGGCCAGAGTATTAGTCACCTGGGTGGACACAAATGTAACGTGCATCTGTGCATCCAAGGTGTATATACCATGCTCTCTGCAAGTCATGCCTTAATGAAAGTAAGAGATTAAATAGGACATCTATAATTTAATAAGGGAAAGTAAGCAAAATTTATAAATAAGCATTCGCCAAGAGAAGGAAACATAAGTGATAAATAAGAATGTGAAAAGATGCTCAACTTCACCAGTAATGAAGGAAACAACAAGTAAGAACACAAAAGCTGCGTTGAGTGTGGTGGCATACGCTTGTGATCCCACCTATTTGGGAGCCTGAGATAGGGGACTGCACCTTTTAAGTCACCTATCTCAGCCTGGGCCACTTAGTGTGACCTTGTCTCAAAATAAAAAATAAAATGGACTGGATATAGTTCAGTGTAGCCTGGTTTTGATCCCTAGCACTAGAGGGAGAAAAGTAAGGTTGGGTATAAATGACAAGTCCTAGAAGTCCAAACATAAAATAATGCCATTTTTATAACACTCCAGATAAGTCAAACCAAACTATATGCTGTTCAGAGATATCTACATTCATAGGGGAAAAAATCTATGAAAAGCAAAGGAAACTCACAAATCAGGCTGGCAGGTACTTGCAGAGAGGTAGTCAGGTCATTCTTGGCTGTATAGTTCATGTACAGATGTTCCTTAGGTAAAAGGTAGGCAGTACTGTACTTTGTGTGTTGTCACATACTACAGTAAAAACATAATACAGGGAATAATTAACCACCTCAAAGCTTTCTAATTTGGAGAAAGGAAAATGAACAGAAAAGACCCTGGCCAGGTGTTGTTACTAGGTTACATACAAGTATCTGACATGGCCTAGTTCAATTCCTGTTTACTCCAAAATTAAAGGCCTCCAAGGAGCTCTGTTATGATTTGTGTCTTATTTCCTCCCAAAGCCTCATGCAGTCATGTCAGAGGGCTTCTAGAGTTTGTGACTAACTCATAGTCCAATGCTGGGATTATGGGTGTAAGTGCAACAACCATCCTGGACTGGGTAGCCTACATACAACATTAGGGCCAGAAAGAGTCTTCCTTCATGCTCCTCCCCTTTTGCTCTTGTTGCCTTTGCTGTCTTTTGCCACCATGAACAGTTGCCTCTCTGCCACACCACCCTGCCTTGGAGCCAGCTGATTATGGACTGAAACCTCCACAAACTGTAAGATAAACCTTTCCTTTCTTAATTTTGTGCATTGGTATTTTGTTTCAGCAACAAGAGAAACCAACACAAGCTCCAAGGAATAAGCAGGAATGGTAAGATCTTCAGTGCTGCCACTGCCGCCCTCATCCCATTTATGCCCCTCGCCCTCTATGTGCTTTCCTTGTCTCCTCACTGACACTGCACTCTGTGCTTCCTCCCCAGCCCAGACACAGAGGAAAAGTTGGGTGCAGCCTTGGCCAAGACTCTGACCCTCTAAGGCTGTACCCCGGCAGGGGTCTTGAAGATACTGCCCCATTTCAGCCTACAAATAAGGAAGTGGCATCTGCAGACCACCTATTAATAGAATGCCAAGCCCTGTGAAGATGCCTTAATTCACTGACAGTGAACAAATACATATGATTGCCTGCTTTGTGTGGCACATCCCTGTAATCCCAGTACTCGGGAGGCTGAGGCTAGAGGATTGATGTGAGTCAAGGCCAGCCTGAGCTACATAGTGAGTTCAAGGCCAGCCTGGACTCAAAAGCAAGACCCTATCTCAAAAAGACAAATCAATAAATAAAATGAAGCTGTGTCCTCGAGTTGAACCAGGGAAGCTCATAGGTTCTGCCTCATAGGCAGATAGGCTGAACCTCATAGGTTCAGCCACATAGCCAGAGTGGATCTTTGCTAAAATGTGGGTAACAGGGTGTCACTGAAGGGCCACAGCAAGGGCCATACACAGGCTGACCCAGCACATGGCCTCCTTCACTAGGATGACAGACAATTCCATTCTCATATCTGGTGGTCTTGGGGGTGACCTTGACAGGTGACCATAGCCCTGGCAGGCCAGCAAGGGAAACACAATGGCCCCTGTATGGGCTGGGCATGTCCTTCTGATATGGACCTCCACACTGCCCCACAGCAGCCCTACACAGGCCCTCTTCTGTCCCCATGGTTAAAGAAAAAATGATTCAGTGGCTTGTCAGAGCATAGTAAAAGGGACTTTACTCAGGATCATTGTGGCTGCACAGGAATCATGGCAGTGGGATTTTGCAGCAGAGAAAGGAGATTGGGCTCAACTCTGAATTCAGTGTGGACAAGTAGGAATTTATAGCCAAGAGACAGTGTGGGAATAAGTAGGTGAAAAATTACTAAGAGAAAACAGGGGCAAGGGGGATTCCAGCTGAGCTGACCGTACAGGATTCTTGCTGAATACAGGCCTGGTGATCAGATATCACCTGGGACGTGGCAAGGAGGCCAAGGAACCTAATCAGATACTGATGTGAGCAGAGGGGCAGGAGGGCACTGTTCTTGCTAAACTGACTTAGCAGAGTCCTCACTAAAATAGAATTTATAAGCAAGTACACAGATGGGTCTAGGTGAAGGCTCAGGAGACTAAATAAAATCTGGTCAAGGAAAGAATCTTTGTCACCATCTGTGGTGAGACAGTGAGGCACAAAGTGGGTGGGAGGGCCTTATCTATCCAGTCAGAAACATGGAACTGTCCCACAGGGAGCCAAGGCTGGGCCCTCAGGGCACATACCCAGATGGGCACACACAGATGCTGGTGAGCCTGATGTCCCATCCCCATCTAGGGCAAACTGGGGACTGAGGCCCAACTCAGGTTGGTCAGAGCCACCCTAGCCCAGACATTCCTGGGGGCCGGAGTGAGGCTGCTGATGCTAGAACCAGGCAAGCAGGTAAATGAGCTCACTGGGAGGTCAGACAAGGTCATTCCTGAATGAGTTGCAATCCTGCAGAGCTACCTGCGCCAGGACTATTCCTAGGGAACACCTGGGTAGACAGTGCTACTAGGAGGCCAGGGGTCTTTAGGGGCAAGGTATGCCCTGAGTTCACGCCCACAGGAAGCTCCAGGCCATGAAATAAGATGTGGCATGGAGCAAGTCACTTGTCTCTGATCTCTTCTTTGAATTAGGGGCCACCTACAGCTCAAAGGTGTGGAAGCCAGGGTCTCCTAGTGTCCCCCAGCTGGGCTGCTACCATGGCCATGTGCAACCTCCCAGCCTCTCACCTCTGTGGCCCTCATTGTATCCTAGCCAGTGTAGACTCATCCCGGGCTGACAGGTGCGGAAACTGAGGTGAGGCAACAGAGGCCACCAGATGTTTGAGTGAGACTTCGAAACCCTGAGGGTGACCAGGTCCCTCATGGCACATTAGACACACCTGGTCCTTCTTCCCGATAGGGTTCCCTGCCACTCTCTAAAAGTACTCCCCAGACCCTGTGGCCCACACCGCCCCCTTAGGCCCCACTTGCCCCTCCTGGTGCATGCCATCCCCACAGAGCCAGCCCTGTGCTCAGCCAGCTTCAGGGGCCCTCTGTTTGCTCCTCACTTCTCCTGCTTCACCCAGACAGTGCTGCCCTGAACTTGTCAGTCAGACACCAGGAAAAGACCAGGGAGTCTATCTACTTCATGGTCTCTGGAGGGATGGGGTACTTGGTGGGGGCAGTCACACCCACTGTTCCCCTCTCCCTCTCTGCAGCTGCCCTCCCCTCGGGAACTACCAGCACCCCCTCCCCATGGTTGAATGCTCTCCAGTTTCCTAGCTGTCCTTGAGCTCCAGGAAACAAATTCCCCTGTTCTGGTGGCTGCTAGGGTTCAACAGCAACGGAGTGCAATAGTGACGACAGTTAAGTCACAGGGAGAGATGGCCCCATCCAGACCCAGGCCTAGAGCCCTAGGGCTTCCTCTCCTTCCCCTGACCCTGTGCTGTTAATGAGTTAATAAATGTCAAGATCACTAATCCCATAATACAACCTTTGAGGGGGGGCCTCCCCCCCCCACCCGCACAGTGCGTGGCTGACACAGCCCTCATCAGTCCCTCCATGCAGGGAGCTCTAGGGGGCAGAGGCAAGGCAGGCTGTGAGAGGAGGAGGAACCAGAAAGCAGCCCTGCTCTCTCCCTTTCTCCCCCATAGTCCCTCCAGCTCTGCCCTGCTCAATGCTCCATCCCTTCCCCTCTGACCAGTCTATGTGCTCTCCTTCCCTCTTCTTCTCACCTCCAGAGCTCAGCATCCACTGCAGCCCTGCCACCATGGATGAAGCCTGAGCCAGGGTGCCTACCACATACTCCTTGGTCCTCACTGCACTTGAGCTTGGGGCTCAGGATCTTGTGATCACAAACCTGCCTGTCCAGCCCTCACTAACATCTCTGCAGCCCTCATCAGGACCTGACTGGGTCCCTGCGGCCTCCCTCCTACTCTACTCTGGCTCCTTTCTGTACAATCCATGGCTTTGGGACCTCCTAACACAAGAGGGGGCCCCACAGCTGCACCCCTAACAAGCTCCAAACTGAAATCATGGCAAAGGTCAGCTCGTATCCAGCCTGTTCATAAACTTCACAGAGACAACCTAATTGGACTGGCACTTTTCACATCCACACCTGCTGGTCTGCAAGTCTGGAGACCCTCCTGGCCTCTGTGAGGTTTGAAGAAAGCAGAAGCCCTGGGTCACACAGCCTGTCTCCAGCAAAGCTGTGGAAGGAATCTATGGTTCCCTTGTCTCAGTATTTTAATTACTGGACATGGGGTGGGGGTATGGTTAATGAGACTCTAGGGATCTCTGCAGCCCAGCCAGATGCTGGAGATCCCAGGGGTCAGGTGACTCTGAAGCAAGGTGGGGGGTATATGTGAGAGATTGAAGCATGCCAAATTCTCACCTCTCCCTGCACCTTCCAGAGAGAGAGGCTAGAGTGAATGAATAAGAGGCTGCCCCAAATGAATAGGTAGCTGCCCCAAAACAGGATCAGCAGAACCCTTCTGTTCAACACTCACACACACACACACACACACACACACACACACACAGAGAGAAAGAGAGAGAGAGAGAGAGAGAGAGAGAGAGAGAGAGAGAGAGAGAGAGAGACAGGGAGAGAGAGACAGGGAGAGAGAGAGACAGAGCACAAGCTGTAGAGAGGCCAGTCTCTGTGCACTCTGAGGACACATGCTCCAGCAGCTGTCTTGTCATCTCCCTTTCAGGCTGGTTCCTTGCCAGCCCTACCCAGCCCTCAATTTGCTGGGAAGGCCCCAGGGTCCAAGGCACCCAGCATCCTAACTAGCCCCTGGAGGGCAGTAAGAACAACACGGGGTGAGGAGATGCTGTCCTCTAGAGTGCCGACAGCCCTCTGGGCCTGACACAGATGGGAGGCACAGGCACAGGCATCAGCATGTATTGAAGGGGGTCGCCACTGAAGGAGAAAGGGCTGCAGGGACAGGAAAACTAGCGGAGCCAGCCAGCCTGGAGGGGTGGTGTAGCTTCCCTCACCCTCTATTGTAAAGTAGGGAGAGAATCCCAGCCCCACCTAGTATTGCCCAACAGTCAGCATGTTTAGCAACACTGAAGACCTGGCTCTGCGCTGGACCCAGCCCTGGGCTCAGGGACCCACAGTTGGTGGACAGAGTCATTTAAAATCAGCTGTGAGGGGTTGGGGATTTGGCTCAGTGGCATCAGCACCTGCCTTACAAGTGCACAGTACAAAAAAAATCAGCTGTGAGTCAGGTGCACTGGCATGCACTCATAATCCCAGCCATTGGGGAGGCTGAAGTAGATGGGTCGCTTGAACCCTGGAACTAAGACCAGTCTAGGTAACACAACAACATTGAGATTCCTGTGGTTCAAACAAACAAAACACATTGTGAAGGGTTCTGAGGGGGATGGGCTTGAATCACCTGGTGGGGAATGGGGTGGTCAAGCTGGTTTTCCTGTTGAAGCAGGATAGTGAAACTGCCAGGCAAATGCGGGCTTGGGAGGGCTGTACAAGGACCAGGAGTTAATGGGTTAGAAGAGGTTAAGAGGAGATGGCCCTGGTATGGTGAGAGATGGGCTGGGACCTCTTGGACCGCTTTGAGGGCTGGATCATTCCTGAGAGCAAAGGAGACCCTCAAGATTTGGGGGAGGAGGCATGGAGTTGCAGATGCCATATGAGGACTGAGTCAGTGAGGAGACACTCAGCCTTCTGACCATGAGAAGGGCAGTAGCTTCCACTAGAAGATGTGAAGTCCACTGATGACTGGTCTTGGGGTGCCTGTACAACTGTAGCCACTGCTCCATATTCTATCATCTCAGCCCAAGTCACAAATAGGTGCTCACCAACAACAGAGTCCCTGCAGACAAGCCTGGTACCCCTGTGCCTGCTGGCATTGATCCTCCAGAGTCTCCTAAAACTCTGGCCAACCAGGGCCCAGCCCTGTCGGGGTTCTCCCGCCCCACCCCTGTTGGATCCCCTGAGGTCTTGGTTGTTCCCACAGGTGTCCCTGGGGCTCTCTCCACGGCACGTCTCTTGGGGCCCAGTGGTCGCTAGGTTGCAGGCTGGGGCTCCGGGAAAGTCTGGCGCTGGTGGCAGTGGTGCCAGCTGCAGCACAGATGGCGGCGGAGCCCGGGCGCTCGTGGGCTCAGGCGCGGAGCGCGTATGGAGCTACTGAGGCGCTGCGGCGTGGCGCGGGACGCCGGCGGGACCCGGGATCGCAGCCCAACGGGCCGGCCCCCGAAGAAGTCCGCGCCCCAGGCCGCCTGGCTCGACTGCGGGGCCAGCTCCGCGGCGAGGCGGCTGCGAAGGCAGAGGCGCCAAGACTGCTGAGGCTGGTGGAGCGCGCAGGGGCCGGAGCCGGTGCGGTGGAGACCAGCGACAGGAGCGACGCGCGCAGCGGCGGCTCTGTGTGCTCCGTATGCGGAGAGCCGCGCGGCGGTGCCACTTACCCGGCGGGCGTCCTGGAAGTGAGCGAGCGGCGGCTGCAGGAGGGCCTCGCGGCCATTCGCGCCGAGCTGGGCGCGGGGTTAGAGGCGCTGCGCGCTGAGCTGCGCGCCGAGCTGGACGCCCTCCGCGCGCTGCTACCGCCCCCTCCGTCGCCACCACCCGCCCGCCGCGAGCCCCGCGTTGTCCCCCGTGTCGCGCCCCGAGGTCCATCTCTGCTGCGGGCGCTTGGTGCTGTGAACGCCTTGGTCGTACCATCAAGGCCCGACGTGGACGTCCCTGATGGCTCTACAGAAGGCGGTGTCAACCGAGCCTCAGTCCGGAAGAACCACAAGAAAACCCCCTTGCCACCCGGGGCCCCGCAAGGAGATTGAGAGTAGCCACACCGAAGGCAGCTCAGGGTGAGGTAGGAGAAAAGTAACCGCTAGCCTGAGGGGTTTTGGTGTACCTGGCATGGGGGAAATGGAAAGATTTACCCTTCACATGGTTCGAAGCAAGAAGAGTCCGAGATACTTCCAGCTAGTGCTCAGTATTTGGAGGGTGGGAAGTAGAGCTGGTGACTGTCCAGGATCAGTCTGCGCAGGGAGGGTGACTCTGCACTTGGGATAAAGCGCTGGAGACTTTCTCCCGGCTGTAGAGGGTGGGCAGAGCCCCTTGGCTTTAAGAGTGGGTAAGGATCTGGGCCAGGGATGTTGGCCTCCAGGAAAGCAGCCTGCAGAGCCCACAGGTCTGCAGTCCGACTTCCCTGCTTCTGGGGAGGTGAGTGCAGATTCCTTTTCTTTAAAGGGGCTAGAGGAGGGCTGGGGATTTAGCTCAGCGGCATAAGCGCCTGCCTGGCAAGCACAAGGTCTTGAGTTCAATCTCCGGTACAAAAAAACAAAAACAAAAACAAAAAAACCACCACGCAAAAGGGCTAGGGGAAGACAAGCCCTCTGCACATTGCAATAATGTCACCCACACACTATGCAACAGACTCTGGGGACACATGAGTGGCTGACATTGGGTCCTGGGCACAGTGTCAGTGAGGACAGTGCCACACCAATATACAATCACATTCCCCACATGGGTAACCTAGGCAGCAGCCTGACTCTGGCCAGCTTCACTAGCATGACAGTCTCTTCCAGTGTCCCTTGAATCAGTGTCCCTTGAAATTTGTTTTGAACAGTGACGCCAAGGACACTTATGCTTTCACTTAGCCTCACTACAGACTCTGGGATACAGCACCTCTCTAGAAATTGCTACTCTACATTTAGACTGTACAGTGTAACTTCCCAGCTTAACTTCACCTGTGTGTGGCTTCACCATGGCCAGACAGCCCTTCACTGGTTGTCTGTGTCACTTGGACCCAGAAACCCAGCCCAGTCTGCAGCAGAGACCAGAACCAGCAACTGTTCACCCCCTGAACAGGGAACACTTCAGCTGGAGTAGCCACTTAAATGAATAATTTCCTGGGTTTTAAATAAAATGTGTAATTGTGGGATATAGGTGACATTTTAAAGACATGCAAGCTTCTCTCCTTCCATCTGACCAGGGATTCAGATATAATATGTAGTAGGCTGGAGGTGGAGTCCCCTTCTCCCTCTGAGAAGGATCTGGGGGTGAGTCTAGGGGTCTGGAAGAGGATCCTGACACTGTGGTGGTGTAGGAGAGGGCCATTCAGCAGTCTGAGTTGTTTGAATAGGCACTTGAAGTGCAAGACAGCTCAGCTTAGGCCCCATTCCACCCTCCAGCCACATTAGCCCAAGATCACTCCATGCATCTTTTATTTTATTATTTTATTTTATACAGGCTCTTGCTATGTAGTTCAGACTGGCCTTGAGCTAACTATGTAGTGAGCCTCCTGCCTCTGCCTCCTAAGTGCTGGAATTACAGGCATGCCAATCGTTTATGAGAGGAAAGTCACACCTGTATCCTAGGTCCCTGCCACAGCCACATGCAGAGCCCCAGGCCCAGTAGAGTCTGGTATACATCAGCTGGGGTGAGGGTGAGAGGTGAGGCTGAAGCACGCATCATGGCTCCGGGGAGGCAAAGATCCTGCACCCTTCCAGGGGTTGCTGGGGGCGAAAATTATCAGTGAACAGCCTGAGCCCAGCCCAAGGTAAGGTCTGGAACTGAGCCAGGCAAAGATGAGTCAAAATGGGAAGGTGTAGGGTAAAGCTAAAACTTTGGGAGAGGGGGTAGCCTGGCCCAGGGGCAGAGGTCTCACCTGTGCACGCCCAATGGGTATTGCACTCTCAAAGATGGTCCAGAGCACTGTGGGTTTGCAGCCTGGCATGGTCAGTGACCCCGAGTAGCGATAGTAATGCAAGAGCCCTGAGAAGCCAGGCAGCAGAGAGGCCAGTGGGAAAGTGGATGTCAGATTCACCAAGACCCCTGGTAGAGGGAAGGAGAGATTGGAATTCACATCTCTGGGCCCCCAGGTTAGCTGCAACCCCACTGCTCCTCACCAAGTAAAGACACATTCTTCAAGACGGACACAATAGCAGAGAAGTTGGAGTTGTCTTGGTCCTGTTCCTGGGGAATGTATGTCCATTGAGAGGGACTCTTGAGTTGGGAGTCTCTGAAGGTGGCAACTTGGGGAATTAGGGACAGATTCCAATGGGAAGTTCCCAGGAGTGGTAGGGACCTGGGAGATGGCTTGAGGGAGGGTCACTCTTAACTAAACCCCAAGATCTAGCACTTCCCAATGGCTTCATTCTCCAAAAAAAAAAAAAAAAAAAAAAAAATCCTTAATAGGAGCCCAAACCACACCTCACTACCCCATAGATTCCAAAGGCCCACCCTGCCCACTTCACACATCACTCGACCCCCTTTCTGGAAGTCATGGGGATCACTCAGCCCCTCTCACTGCCAGTAGCACAGCAAGCACTGCAAGGCCATCAGGATGACATCATGCCTCCCTCATGCTCTGGAACTTTTGTGTTCATGTGGACCACATGCATCTGGGGAGGTACAGACATGAGGAGGTGCCTGCTGCCCTATCCCCTCATACACTCCCACATTCATTGTGCCTGCCCCCCAAGCTGAAGCCCACCTCCATGGAGCTCCGCTGCCCATCCAGGCTGTACTCAGAGCCCGTGCATCCCGGGCTCCCCCAGTGAAAGTGCAAATGCAGCGCTCAGTAGGTAGGCGGGTGATGGCAGTCCGGCCCCCCAGATCTTCAGGTGGCTCTGTGGACCAGTGTCCACATGGAGTAGCACTGGGGGAGGTGTGAGGGGACACATGGCAGTCCTCCTCCCCTGCAAATGCACCACATCCTGCACAGCAGGGAGAGCGCAGCCCTCCTGAGGTGGTCTGGCACCAGCAGTATGTGGTTGTGGCTACTCTCTAGCCTCCCTGATCCTGGGGACCACCTGACTTCTGGGTCTGTTTTGACTTTTTGTCCTGCCACAAGGGCCACAGCTGGTTACTATTTGTAAGGAGGGTCCTGACTCCTATGGGTGGCATCTTGACCCCTGTGTGTGGTTTTTCTGTTTCGTGGCAATTTTGACTCCTATTAAGTGGGGCAAGATGGGGAACTCCCATTCTCGTATATAGCTTATTAGCCCATCTGTGGGTGTTGTTTTTGTAGTGCTGAAGGTGGAACACAGGGCCTCACACATTCTCAGCAAGTGCCATAGCACTGAGCTATGCCCCCAGCCCTGTGAGCAAGAGTCCTGATGCCTGTGTGCCTATGGGAATTCTCATCCCTTCTGTGGGGTTCCTGCCTTGGTCTGTGGAGAGTATGACCCTAGGGTGCTGACCCTAGGTATGGCCATCATTCTCGAGGGTCCATGGGCCTGGAGGGGCTAAGTCATAGCCTTGAAAGATGAAGGGCACAAGAGTGGAGTCCTGCTTTGATGGGGGACTGAGTCCCTACAGGCAGGTGATAGCTCCTTCCAGTGGGTGGGGCCTGAGGGAACAAGGTCTGGGGTCTCTAAGGAAGGGGTCAAGAAAGCATCCTAGGGGTACACAGAGCACCCCCCCACACATACACCAGAGAATAGCCTAGCCTCAGGAATCTACTTTCTCCTCCCTCCCCACACTTGAACAGGTTCCATGCCTTGTCCTCAGTACCCAACCTAGCCACCAAGTCTGGGACAGGGTGCCCTATAGGGAAAGCAAGTGGAAACCCACAGTGGAGACCTCCACCCATGCATGCATTGACAGGCCCACAGACCCAGACAGAAGCAGGACCCCAGGAGCCCTGGGTACAGATTCAGGACAGCCACAGCCATGCTGTCTGGTCCCCAGTCACTTGGGCACAAGAACACAGGAGCTTGCAGTGTGCAGTCTGCCTTTTGGCCATGTTTGCACCCCTCCGGTGACTCCAGAATGGGCCAGTCCCACACAGCCCCATTTGACAGTGTCCTCACCACACATTGGGTCCTGGAAGTCATAGCACCAGGCACCTGCAGACAGTGAGCAGAGGACTGAGCTGAGACCGTTTTCCAAGCCCAAACCAGCATCTAGGAATGGGGAGTGTGGCTTAAGCCAGAAGAGTCCAGTGTAGAGCCTGCTCATCTTTCAACCCCAACCACAGGATCTCCTCCTTCCAGACTCCCACCTTCCACCAGCGGCTGGACCAAAGAGGTGGCGGAAATTGGAAACCAGGGGAATTGGGTCAAGAACAGAAGGGCAGAGTTCTAGCGTTCACCCTCCGAGTCTGCCCGCACCACCAGTTGCATGGCAAAGAGGAGCATGCAGCTCGGGGTCCTCATGACATAGCCATAGCTCCCACTCTGTACTTGGAAGCAGTTCAAGAGCTACAAGTGCTACATATTAATAGGGTGGGCGGGGGGCGTGGTTAAGCCCTCCAGTCTTGTACTGGGTCACCTCGGAGTGGTCCATAGGGGGGCAGGGCTAGGACCAGACTCAGGAGGGAGAGCTCCAAAGTCACCAGGCTCCGCCCTTAGCCCCAGGGCTGTGGCTGGGTGCAGCATCTTGCAGTAATACTGAGGGGATGAAGGGGGACACCAAGAACTGACTATGCCTCTTCCAGAACACAAGTTTATTTGGCATTTGGATGAAATGATTTTCACAGCATCTTAAGAAAAGGATTAGTGCCAACCAGATGAAAAGTACACCCAAACTAAAACCCTTAGTGAAAGGAAAAGTAAAAACAGGCATTGAGACAATGTACAGTATCAAATTTCACCTCCACAAGGCAGGTCAGAGGGCACCTGGTCTGAGAAAGAGTGCCAAGGCAGTCCTGGGGGAAGGGGGTTCCTCCCAGGAACTGGACAGTCCCTTTGGGCCCTAGAATGTGGGGTGACCGGGGCACATCTCCCATAGACACATGTCTTAGCAACAGCCAGCCTTAAGATTCTTCTTCATGAGACCTCAGAGGACAACCAGATCTCAGAGAGGTTGCAGAGGACAGGTAAGAACAGATGGGAAGATCCCAGCTCTCACTTTCCTGGCATCTGCCTCCAGCCAAGCACAGATTCCTGGAGCCACAACAGGTGGGGGTCTGAGCAGCCTGCAAACAGGCCTTCTGCCAGCCTCACAATGGCAGTGGGTGGGCATCTGGTGCCAGACCTCGGTATCCTGATGCTTTTCCAGCTGAAAAAGACCCACTGGCAACCCCGAGTGAATACTCTTGCCAGTCCTGAAGCAAGCACACCCCTACAGTCCCTACAGCCCACTTTGGGTCACTCTCTTCCTCACTGCCTCCCCTAACCTGCCTGGTTCTAACAGTCCTTAGGTCCCCAGAGCAAGCTCCTCAGCCTCCCACACACTGTGCCAACTGCTCTGCCCTGCCCTGCCCATTTCTGAGGCCTGGGAAGGCCCCTTCAGTTGCTGGAGATAAGTCCCCGTGGGCCTTTGCTGGAGTGGTCCTCAACCAGCACAGAGAGGCTGGATTTGTTCTCTGGTGGACATGAGGGCCTCGTGGCCATAATGTTGTCCCAAGCAGCAGCCCTTTGGCAAGGGAAGCATCGACTATAGCATGTGGTTCCTGTGGGCTGAGCCCAGGGACAGGCTGTTCAATGACAAAACCATACTTCCAGTCAACTCTTGGTCATAGCTCATGGCTGAGCAACGAAATCCCCTTTTACACAGAGCCTATAACTGGGCTGAGCTCCACAGAACCCAATGTGTCAATGACTCCTCCCCACTGATGTTCCTTAGTGGGATAAGGCTTCCATGAAAGGACTATGGGCTAAGGGCGGGCACTGTTCATCGTAGTGCAGCCCATGACGAAGAAATGTCACACCTCAGGCAGCAGAGCCCCACCTCACTCTGAGTTCCTATGAAATTGCAAACATTTGGCCATATACAGACACACACATACACACACACACAAAAAGATCCAGACATTCAACATAGAAAAGATATGGATGTGCTAAAAATCGCACAGAACCCGCTTCATCTCCAATCCTCAGAAATGGTAAAGGGCCATGTCAGGAGACAAGACCACTGTCTCTGTCAGGCCTCAGGGACCCTCAAGCAAAAGGCTCCCAAGCACCCAAGGCTACTGAGGGAAGAAGCGTGCATGCAGCCACCAGGTACTGGGCTCTAGTGGTGGCAGTGGTGCAAAAAGTGAACTTCAGGAGATGGACACAGCCAGGGACGTTCAGTTCAACCACCCCTCTCCTGAAGGAAACAACCCTTTATGGCACAAAGGTGGGATGGGACACACCAGACCCAGGGGCCATTCAATAGGAGGTGGGGAAAGGTACCAGTTTAGCCCCACATCTTCAATGGGGTTCTAGAGCTTACTCCTGGAGGAGCCATGTACAACTATGTTGGGGAGAGATGGGAGGGCTGGGCTCTGTGAAAGAAGATAAAGTTTTTTAACCTTCTCAGGGCCTCGGACTTCGACATTCACAGTTGGACCTGGAGGGGCCACTCCCAGAACAGCCAATGTAGCACATCCAAGGCTGTCTCCCTGGAAGCAGACCCACTGCCTCAACAGTGCTGCCTGTGCACAGATGGCCCCAGCCCCCTGCCCCAGCTTTCTGTTCCCATAGTGCTTGCTCTTCCCTTCTCCTGAAAGTGTGTGGTGTGGACACATACCATCATTCTTCTGCCATTTAAAAAGAGACACTGACCCAAAGCTATGCATGTCTGTGAAGCCCTCAAGGAAACTTGGTGCGGGTGTTTGCCCCTTGGTGAGAGGCAGCTGCGGTCTCTATATACACGCACACCAGCTGATGGGTGTGCAGTAGTGGAGCAGGGTCCGCGCTGCAGCAGGGCCCCTTCAAGTGTCCCACAGGGACTAGTGTCTTCTTGACAGCAAACAGGTACTCTCAGCCCAATGGAGTCATAGGCTGGGATGTCTATACCACAGTATTCTGGGAGCCACGACTGGGGCTGCCACCTCCTGGTGGTGCCTCTGCGGCTGGGATGTTCCCACTCTGCGTAGGGTCAGGGGGCACGAGCAGGGCACTGCTGCTGTCTGCAGAGTCTTCCAGGTCTGCCAGGGAGGTCCCTGAAGGGGGCAGGGGCTGTTCCAGGCACTGAGGCAATGCACCTTCACTGCAACCATCCCCAGGGTTCGGTGGGCTAGCCTCTGCAGGATCAAAGGCATCGTCATCTGCAGGAGAAAGGGGTGTCAGAGGTTGAGTGAGGGCCTGGCACAGAGAATGCAGCAGGGCTGGGTGGACTGGGGGACACTTCTGCCTGAAAACTACCACTTCTGTGTGGTAAGCATGCCCCAGTGGCCTACCCTGGACCTCAAATTCTGGGAAGGGACCCTCTCCACAGGGGCTTTACTATACACACTACCCCCTATGGTCTGCTTCTTTCCAGATTGGCATCTGGTTTGTGCAAGGTGAGGACATGTCTGAACAAAGCAGACAAGGTGCTGTTCAGTCACTGTGGAGTAGAAAGGTAAAATGCAGCAACAGTGACCAGAACAGAGGCCAAAGTGAAACCACCTGAGATTCAGCAAGAAGATAGCAGCATGGGATGCCAGGCAGTTACTGTGCCCTGGTGGGTAGAAAAATATTCAGGGCTACAGAGGGAACATGGCAGGGATAGCACAGGAGACTGGATCAGAGCAGGCAACATGGGTATCTGAAGACTGCACCGAGAAGCCTGGAAGAGTCAGGTCTTCCCTTCACCCAGTGGCTTCTTACTACATTGGGCAGCTTCTACAAACAGGTGGCAAGAGCTGCCTGGAACATGGCCCTCACCTGGCCAAATCACCACAGCCTCCCTGTGCTGGGTCTGAAGTAGCCTTTGTAGAAAGACTGTCTTATCCTGGTTCCCTGTGACAATCTGGGCCCCAGACACAGGGCTCAGGTCAACTCTACTGCTCCCCAAATCATACAGCAGTGCCAGGCTCAGTATGCCAAGTCTACTGAATGTGAGCTTACAAGGAGCTGGCTGTCTTAGGGTGGCACTGCCCACAAGGCTACTACAGGACTGTGTTAAGAGTGGAAGGCTCAAGAAAAAGATGGGATGTGACTCAAGCAACTGGTATACAACACAAGAACCAGTACTTTCTACCCATCTCTCACAGTTGCTTCCTGTTATATCAGGACAGAGTTTCTCAGACCACCACATGTGCACATGACTCTTTGTAGCCAAGTGACTGGTTCCCGATTCTGGGTCATGGCCAGTCGGGTCCCAAGACCACAATGCCTGGTTTCCCATCCTTTCACAGAGCCAGACTGACCCAGCCCCAATAGCTGCTCATGAGGGAGGTAGAGAGGGATGTAAGAAGAGGAAGATCTCAGACCTCCCCAGGATTCCTGGAATAGATATGGACAGAAGAGGCAATCAGGACAAGTGTGCAAGCCCCTTTTGTAAGGGCAATCCTGGGAAGAACCCTAAAGCAAAAGCCAAAAAGAAGGCCAGAAAAAAGTAGGGGTTCAAGGCCTCCCCAACCTAGGGAAGACCTGTGGTCTCACAACTGTGTCTCCCCTTCCCCTGGGGCGGGCAGGCACCTGCAGGATCGTAGAACACACTGTCCGGATTGATGGAGGCCTCATAGGGTGGTGGTGGGTCATCAGGCTGGTCGATATCTGGGTACTTATAAGCTGTGTAGGGAGGCGGAGGGTCGTGGAAGTGGAAAGTCCCACCTTCCCCATCATCAGAAAGATGGAGTGGGGTGAGGCCTGTGCCGAACCTGTCTGGGCCATAGTCAAAACCAGGGATCCTCCGGCCAAGGTTGAAGTGGTGCACTGGGAGAAACACAAGCAGAGCAGTGTCACCTGGAGGCAGGCAGCCCAGTTCCTGAGCCCTCTTCCCGAAGGTGGGCTTACCATCTCAAGTACTACACACCTGTAGCAGGCTGCCCACTTGCTGGCCACATCTAACATGTCACACAAGAACTCTAAACCTGACTCTCTTGCTCCCAGTCCCCTCTACCAGTGTCCCCACTCAAACCCATAGGTAATTTGTCACTTTCTCTGACTACTTGTACTGCCACAATCTCTGCCTCTAATGTGCTTCTGTGTCTAACCCACAGGGGCCTTCAGATTCTGCTCACTCTGAAGCTTGGTGAGCATTAAGGACAGTCAGGGTGAACACTCCCAATCACGGACAGAATATCAGCCATGTGAGGCCTTCAAACCCAACCTGGATGCCCTGGGAGTACCTTACTACACCTAGAAACATCCTCTCCAGTTGCTACCATCTGTTCCCAATCCTTCCTATACCAGGACAGACCTAGTTGAGCCTGGTGTACTACCAAGGAACTCAGGGTAAGGAGAGTTAAGTACACTATCTAACCTGTCCAAAAGCCATGGTGTCTGGGGCTCCTACTGTGATAGACCCATACTCACAGCACAGGTCCCTGAAGTGATACCCCTAACTGAATGAACAGTGCTGCCCTCAGAGGTGTGAATGTTTGGAAGATGGAAGTACTGTCTAACTTCAGCTTCTGGACAGCTCTTCTTCCCCAGGCATGTGCTCAGCTTGCAAGCAGGTATGTGGCTGGAGAGGCTGCCACTGCTCCCTGACATGTGGGAGAGAACTCAACCCCTCCTCCTCCCTAATTCTTATCAGGATAACTTCTGGCATCTCAGCTTACATTAGACTGTACCGTGGAACAACACAACCCAAAACAGGGGAGACACAGAGATCTGAGACAGGGACGACACCATGGCCCTCAGTGGGTACTCACAGTTTGCTCCAATCAGGGACTCAATGCGCTCCCGACGCCTCTGGCGAAGCCGGTGGACCATGAAAAGCAGCAGCGAGAGGATGAGGAAGGAGGAAATGCAGCTGACCACCAAGCGCATACCGCTGGCCATGGAGTCAAACAGGTTGTTGCCATCTGTGAGGTGTGGAGGAATGAAACCCACCACTCAGAAAAGGAGCTCAAAAGGTGAGAGGTGCAGCTCAGTGGTGGAGCACCTGCCTAGCATAAGTGAGGTCTTGACTCTAGACAGAGCGGTATTACATTAGAGAGTACCACTGTACTTGATAATCTGAGGACAGAAGGCAAAATATAATCACTCAAAATCAAGACTAATGTGACAACACTGGAAGCAGAAAAAGAGGCACAGATGTTCAGAAGGGCATTTCCACATGACAGTCCATTTTGAGTACCCTCACCTTGCTATGGGATGGCAACAGCCCCAGAATGGCTCATGCTCACTAGGTAATGAACACTTTTCTTTGATGGCTGCTGTGTGTAACTGCACTGTCCAAGTGAAGACTTCTTTCCCAGGAGTGGTATTTCTAGAAAGCTGAAAATGAGCAGTTCTGTGTGTCTAGGTACAAGGCTGCATACAAGGTCACTGCCTTTGGCTACAGCTTAATAGGATACAATGTTACCATCCCTGCTTCATACAGGACCTGAAGCATTTTCAATTATGCCCAGTGGCTCAAAAACACCAATGTGAGATCTAGGAAGAAAGTCAAAGGACAAAAGGAAACCAATGGGATGGTGAGGTCAGGATTAGGGAAGGCTTTCCCAGCCTGTCTGTTCAAGGCCTGCAGCTTAACAAATGAAGGAGCTGGGTTACACACTGAGAACATGCCAGGGTGTCCCTCCATCGAGCCCCTGAGATGCTTATAGTGGGTGTGACATCCCTGTGTAGCTTAGCTGCAGACAGCTGCTACACGGAGGACAGGCTGCAAGAAAGGAGTGTGAAGGATGGTAAACCCAGTAAGGAGGTACCTATGGCATACAGAGAAGAAAATGGCAGCCTGAGACAGAGGGTGGTGACGGATGGAATGAAGTGACAGCACAGGGTAAATTTGGGTCTCAGATTTACCATGATTCACTGATGGACTGGGGCCTCCAACAACTGCTGGGGATGAAGCATACAAATGATGGTCACTATGGGTATGGTGCAGCAAAGCAGCTGAAAACCCCAGTGCTGACCTTCCTTATGTATCACACTCATGCAGGTGGAAAAGTGGCCAGGGTGGTCCCAGCTCTACCTGTCTGCTCAGCACATGTTGGGGAAAGGGGTCATAAAACCAATCTCCATCTAAGCTAAAGGCCAAGAAGCAACAGATGCAAACTGGAGCACTTCCTCAGCCCTTCTGCTTCCAAGCCTTCTGATGGTCAACACTT